>BMAW01008532.1:39923-158773 GCA_019974015.1 Nephila pilipes | reverse complement strand
ATTTAGAATGTCACGTAAGGTTGTTTGTCATTCGATTATTCTTTACCATGTGTAATATATATTTAAAAAGAAAAGATTAAGAATCTCTAAGTTTGTTTCCTCAAAAAAATTAAGTATTGGCATAAATGAAAAATAAAATTGTTCGTTCCTCATGAATTGTTTTTAAATATCAAGACATTCCTTCAGTGCAATTTAATTTATTCTTTGGATCCATAGAGATTGGTTGAGAAAAATATTTTTTAAAGAATCACAGATTTCCAGATGCACCAGAAGTTTTAGAATGATTTTTCTTTATATTTTGGAAAGACTCCCCCCCCCCCTTAAATTTTTGTTTAATTTAGTGTTCTTTTCCATCAGGTGAGTGGTCAACTCATTTGTGTTGAAACGAAAAATTTTTAAACACATTACGTATTAGAAGTTTGTGACAAATTTTCAGAAAATCATCTACATTTCTGAATTAAGATAACATTTGCATTTTGTTAACCATCCAAGGGGTTATTGTTTTAGGTAAATCAATTTTAGTGTCTTAAATCATTTTTTAATTTTTTATCGTTTGCTTTAATTTTAATTACATTAGCTAATATAATATTCATTCTAATAATTTATCGTTTGCTTTATTTTTAATTACATTTGACTTAAATATATTTAATTTCATAATTTATCGTTTCCTTTAATTTTAAAATCGGAAAAGTTTACTATTGTGCATTTCTCGATATTTTATTATCATATCATATTTTATTATACATATCTCGATTTACTTTAATCCTTATATTTAATTGAGTAATTTAATAATAATTATAAAAAAAAAGCGCACCTTGGGTGGCTAAATCTGTTCTTTGTAACACTTTGCATAGAACTTTTTTATTATTTTCAAACTCTTATTTATTTATTTATTTTACCTTTTTTTTTCATTCGATAAATCTCAGTGTAATTTCATGATGAAGTTGATAAAATATTTTTCTTAGCAAAATAAAAAGAAAGGGAAGTAAAAATTCCGTGATGAATTGCCCTTGTAACATTTCTGTAAAAAAATACAATAAACTTCCCCCCGTGAGGATCTATTATTCTCTCTCCGAAAGCTTCCAAATAAACACCTCAAGGTATAAAAACTATCCTCCCGAACAAAAGCAAGAGTCTGGAATTTCTCGGGGCATCTGTACGTATGTGGACTTACGATCGTAAATATCTATAAATCTGTTTACGGCCGACATTGACGGAACTTTAAAGCATCCCGTTATAAATTTATCCTCTGCCCTTGACTGAAGGTTCAATCCAGTAACATAATTAACTATACGATCACAAGAAAGACGATATGGGGTTGGTCAGTGGCTACAGATTCGTGACGTCAGGTACCATTGTTCGCCTAGTATAGCGTGCACTGATGTATTTAGATGGTTTTTGTCCTGTCTCTGCCAGCCGAAACTTATTTACTGGCCACGAAAAATCGCATGCTTCGACTACCCCACTCCTTTACCCCTTCTCCCATTTTTTTTTATCCCTACTAAAGTGTGGGATTTTTTTCTTGTATTCAGACATTTATCGATTATGTGTTTAGTTTGGGCTGGCGCTATGGCATTAAATATGTGTGTAATAAATGTTTGATGGACGATGTTGGTTTTTCTCCAAATGAGAGGATAGGAAACTCATTTGGTGAGTATCTTGCAAATAGTTTTTTGAGTTAATCTAAATACATTTTTTGTTTTTGTGTGCAAAATGAAATTTGTTTGAACTTTTAAAAATGATTTTCTCTTTATGTTTGCAATTTAAACGTCTGATGTTAGCTAAGCGAAGTGGTTTTGTTTTGCTGTGTTAGATATGTGTGTTTTTAGGACATGCAAATCGACACATTTTGTAACATTCGGATGGATTCATAAAATGAACACTTTTAACTACAGCAAAGAAAACTGATATGTTTTCATAATTAACTTTGTATAGGTTAGTTTATTTAGGTAATTTTTTTTTTATCTTTATATGCGATTTATGATGCTTGGTTCTCATGCTGTATTTTAATTTTTTTTTTTATGATTTGAATGCGTTCTTTCATTATCTCAAATTCCCTTTCGAACGAAATATCTTTTTATATAAAATTATACTGTTAAAATATTAATTACTGTAAAAATCATTAAATTTTAGTTTAATTTGAAGTTATTTCTTTTGGTCTTTTAACTTTTAATGTTAAAGAAGCCGAACAAAAAAGAACTATATTTTGATTTATTTATTTAATCATTCTCTTATTAGCCGCCTAAGGGGCTATTGTGTTTGGTGGGGCGTTTTGGAGTACCAGATCATTTTTCAATTTTTTTTACCATTTTCTTTAATTTTAATTACATTTAGCATAAATCTATTCAGTCAATTAATATTATTTATAATTTGCTTTAATTTTAATTACATGTGGCTTATATTATTGTTTATTTCAATATTTCATCGTTTACTTTAATTCTAATTTTAAAAAAAGTTAGCACCTTAGGTGGCTAAATCTATTCTTTGCAAAACTTTGCTAATAACTTTTTCTTTACTTGCTGTTGCATTAGAAATAAGTAATTATTGACATCTTGAAAAAGCAAAGAATATCCTTTGGATGTTTTGTTCTCTTATTAGGAAATAGGAAAGTTAAAATCTCTTTTTAAATCCACAAAGAAAGATATTTGTTGATAATAAAATTTACATTTGAAAGAATGCGTTAATTTCCGGGAAAAATTGTATTTAAGTAGTATGTTTCGTGAAAATAAACTGAAAAATTCACTGATGCAGTTGATTGAATTTCGAATAAATTCTATTTTGAACAGGAAAACGAACTTTAAAATATTCTGTCAAATCTCCAAGTTTTAATTGGATGAGTAATTGAAAAAATTGTATTTTTATTCTCTCTTGTTTTTCGTCGCAGTATCGATTGCTTGATCTCAAAACTACAACAAAAATTACATTAGTATTGAATTTTCATTCCATGGCTTGAATGTGAAAGTTTGCTATTTATTTAATAAAATGATATTTTATTCAACAGTAAAAATTCAAATTCCCTTGAAAAAAATTATATTTGACCACTTTCTGAAAAACTAAAATTGGGTTATTTAAACCAGTAATTATCTAATTTTTTTTTATACTCCTAGGAAAATTAGTATTTTACTTGCCCGCAAGAAGTGGGGTTTTCATTAAATATTGCAATTGCTTACATACCTCCAGAGATGTACAATTTAAATTCCAATGACTCTAATTTTATTTCTATTAACTTTTCTGCTTACAATGTTTTATCTGTTTATTTTTATGATTTGAGGCATGTCTACTTTCTCTTTGGTCCAATGATTTGTTATATATTGTTTAAATTTTTTGTTATTGAAATAACTGCCTAGTTTGTTTTTTGATTTACAAATATTGGTGTTTAATTATATATAAATTTCAAATTATATATGTGGTAGTACCTCCCAACAAAAGGACGCCCACCGGAGCAAACATTTTGTCCCTTAAATAGAGGTGTTCCTAAAGAGGTATATCTATGTATGTAATAGAAGCTAACAAGGGAATACCCACCGGACAAGACATTTTGTCCTTTAAACAGAGGTGCCCCTCTTATAGGAGGTACTATTGTATATATCTTCCATTCCAAAACATGGAATAGTATTAATTAACATTATTTCCAAAATTCTAAATTTTTGTTTTTCTTTCAATGGGCTTTCTTCTATTAATTGTCTGCTTTCTTTAATAGATTTTTTTTTTGTTTTTTGGTTTTTAAGTTTAAATTTTAGTTTATTTAATTTGTTTAATTAATTTTGTAGTTTTTAAATGTGTGACATAAATATTATTTTTACTTTTAATAATTTCTTTAAATATGTAATTTTTTTTTACACATTTCTAGTATTAAATATATGTTTGATATTCTTAGTTTGTTATATGATGTGATATTTTGTGAATTATACTATTGATGTTTTGTTCATATATATATATATTGTGAATTATACTATTGATGTTTTGTTCATATATATATATATATATATATATATATATATATATATTTATAATGAAAAATAAGGATGCAAATAAATATTAATAGATTATAATGTGCATAGAGAATAAAAGTAATTTTAAAGTTACTTTATAAATTTTTTTTGATAAATCGAAATTATTAAATCTTAAAAAAATATTTTTTTTAAGAAAATAAAGAAAAGAAATGCAAAAAACTTAATAACAAGAATATATTTAAAAATAGCAAGAGGAAATTAAAAAAGAAGATTTTTTAAAGATAGAAATAAAAAAAGGTCTCTCTCTCTCTCTCTCTCTCTATATATATATATATATATATATATATATATATATATATATAGAGAGAGAGAGAGACATATATATATATATATATATATATATATATATATATATGTGTGTGTGTGTGTGTGTGTTTGCAAAACTGATTTGGAATTAATCTGACTGAAAGTAACTATATACAGAATTGAATCATAGCTATCATTTTTTCATTCATAAGATGTATTTCCTAGAACAAAGATTCTCAACTACCGTTCACTCTCTGTTGAGAGCTTTGCCTTATAGTTAGAGATTTATTGTATTAATGTGACGAGGTATATTTATTTCTCTATGTGGATTTTGATAGAAATAAAGTATGCTATAAATATAATGTACTTAAATGAATCCAATTCTCTCTACATCGTCTGATAGTTTTTCACGAAACCGTCCCTGGAGAACTATTGAAAGATATGGATTCTCTTGATAACGAGTTGCAGAAAATGTTTTCCCTTCTGCGATATTGAATTTTGCATGGGATTTTGCTTTTAAAATGTAAATTAAACTCGTTTTCGCATGTGAAAATTTCATTCAGTAATGTTTATTCGATCGCCCCTAGTCCATGAAGCAAGTCTTGTGAGACTAAGTTCACAGAAAGCCCATTCCTAAATATGCATCACGGTTCAACAGTTTTCTTAATTAGCTCTAAAACACTGCCATGAGATTGTGAAGTTTGTGTTATCTATGCTTAATCCCTGAGAAATGAAAGGAAAACTTCCCAGCAGGATGGGTTACTCCGTGTTTGTGGATGGGGCACGGTTTTTCCATCAGATGTGTAACATTCCTGTATGAAAATCTAAACACGTCACGAGTTTAATTGTTGTATCAAGATCAAGATGAATTATGTCTTTAAGGTTCAATGCAGACGGAGCGTATCTTTCTCAAGAATTTTTCAAACTTTGATATCAAAAATATGCATCTACTTCCGTTCTGGAAACAAGATTATCGTAATAGACGAAGGAATTGTCTTCAAGATTTATACATTCCTTTTGTTAAGTATGCACATGTTTCCAAGATTTTCATTGCGTATTTTATATCAATAATCGAAAAAATACATGATCGGAATTTTACTCTTTATTTGTTTGGTTATTTTACAATGTATATCTCAAAAGAATAATGGTTTTTTTTTTTAAGAAATTAATTTGATTGTCTATTTGATAGAGTTCATTTTAAAAGGACCTAATCTTGCTATGATTTTGTGTGATTATTTGTTTTCGTATCGCGTATATTTTAAAACAATTTGATTGAATGTTATATTATTTCACTACATTTAATAGTGCTGTGACGTTGGACTATACCACGATTTTCCTTTCTCTGGACTTTTCCATTCGAATTGTTTAAAACGAAGTCCCTTCCAATAAAATGAAACGCGATTTATGCTGAATAAATTGAAATTATGAAATGTAGAGAACAGATTGTGTAAATGACATTTATAAGCAGAGAGGAAATGAATAATCGGAAGTTAAGAGATTTGGAAGTTAGCTAGTTTGCGGTAGGACCAGAAATCAAAGAGAGACGTCGCATAACCCGCTGTTCGTAGCGAAGAAAGCAATTCGAGGAACCCTAGAAATCGGAAGAAAGTTCAAGGATCGAACCCTCAATCCCATTAAGTTTAATCATTCGAACCCGAGTGAGTTGGTTAGAGTTGAATTGATTTTATGTTCCATATGTTTCTTCAAGGAATATTACTTGGGAGAAAGTAATATTAACTATTGAACTTAAGGAGTATAAACTGAGAAGTGAATGAGTATTAATTTAATAGCAACGTTATATTGGATATTCTCTCTCTCTCTTCATTGGACTGTTTGTTATGCTTTCTAATTACGATTAGCAATGGCAAACGAAGCTGACTAACAAGCGTTACAGTGCGTATCCTGGAAACGAAAGATCTAACCATTAAGCAAAATTGTTTTAAGTCTAATATAATAAAGTGCGTAACTGGGGCTTATTAATTTTGTCAGTTATTGATTAATTTTTTGATTTCATCAAAATCTTAATCAGGTGTGCGTTTGGGAATATCTACTTCTAGTTATTAATGTTCCTCCAAAAATTAATAAATTCCCAGGAAAAAATGTTTTTTTAGTATTCATATCATCTGTACATCATTTCTATTTAATAGGTAATCACAACAGATATTCATAGGATCGATAATGTGTGAATTATGGGATTGAACCTTAATATCGAAGGGAAAAAATTGAATTTCATTATTTAAATTCACGCATTACTTGCTTAATAATTTTTGTTGAGTATGATAATGAGCTTTCAAAAACTATAAACTCATCAGATAGGTAAAAGCTCTGTAATGTTTCCGTTCTAAAATGTAAATTATTTATATAATTGCATTTTTTGCAATAAATCTGCGTTTAAAGTTATATGTATGTAATAAAAAAAATTTATTCGAATAATGGCGAGAAGAATTGATTTCTTAGAATTTTTTGAAGAATATCATTAACGTTGGCTTCATTTCATAATAACTAGTGTTTTCAAAATGTAGTAATATCATTATGTTCACAATTAAGTATGAGTAAAAAAATAGAATCTAATTAAAGCTTCGTTTATTTTAGAATTTTGTTTTATTATTTGATTTTTGTTTTACCGAATTTTAATACCTCATATATTGTTATGAAGTACGTCATTAATGATTATAAAATCAGGAACCAATAAAAACATATGAAAATTAGAAACACGAGCAAAATAAAATCATTAATAAATACTGTACGTTTATAAGAGTCGTCGTGAATACCGATCGTTTTTAAGGTGCATTTTTCTCCATATTCAGTGATTTCTATATTCCATACATATATCATGTTGTTTATGTTCCGTAAATTTAAGTGGCATTGGAGGGTTTTATTAATTAACCCCAACTGAAATTAATTAAGATGTTGGTTTTCATAAACGTTGTACGATGCAATGGATTAAGGCTCCCGTCTACCCGCCATTTTGATTTCATGGACGTATTGTTATTCCAATGGAATTACGACTTTAATTCTCACATCCTTACTATTCGATCTATTTGAATGCAATAAAATGCATCTGAAAGAGCAAAAAATAATGAATGCTTCTATGGAATTACTTTTT
Source organism: Nephila pilipes (assembly GCA_019974015.1). Taxonomy (NCBI): domain Eukaryota; kingdom Metazoa; phylum Arthropoda; class Arachnida; order Araneae; family Nephilidae; genus Nephila; species Nephila pilipes. The sequence continues at coordinate 151,408 of BMAW01008532.1, read as the reverse complement.
TCCTCCGATTTTTAAAAATATTTAAAAATATTTTTTAAAGACCAGAAAACAAGTAAATGAATCATTTAAATAAGGGCAAAAATATTTTTAAGAATCGAATGGAAAATGTAATTCAGTAAAATCTTCATTATCTTTTTCTCTTTCGAATGCACTTTTATTACGTTCAAATATATAAAATAGTAAAAGTTTGAGAACGGTAGTAGAAATTCAAAATAGCCGCTAGACGGGAGCCTTAATAGCGACAGGTCTCATAATTTTGAATCATTGTAAAATGATGAAAGTGACATTTGAATCGGAGTATTTTAAGCATCCAGGATTATCAAGGCTGAAGTTTTGTAAAATATGCTATGTATTTAATTTAAACTTCTTATACTGAACATATTCCTCTTTGTTGACCACCCGAATTGTAAAAATGTTTTATACTCAGGATGAGAAATATTCTTTATACCCTTATCTTGAGACATCATGTCTTTCTTTCATTTCCATGCAATAGCTTCGTATATCATAACAGAGCATTCCAGCTGAAGAACCTCGTATATCTTTTTGTGGTACCTCCAGTGATTCTGAACCGCATTTATGGATCATTGTCTGATCTGAAAATATTTATTCTTCCCTCCCCGTTCCCCTCCTTTCAAGAACTTCTACTCATGTGAATTCGAGCATATTCTCGCCGATTGTGAAAAAAATGGCGGAAATAGTTCCTTTTGAAATCTCTTTGAATTGTTTGCCTAAAAATATTTCTGCTTCTGACAAATAAGAGATCTATATATTAGGAATATTGCAAAGATTTTGACATTTATTTTGATGCACGGGTTTTCTCAAGCCATCTCGTCTTCTCAGAGGGGCGTCTTCTTCTAAAAGACCGATAGTATATTTTTATTAGTTGTTTAAAATGAAATTATATACAGTGAAAATGTTTTTCTTATAGTTCATGATTATATTGTTTTAATTTTTCTTTTAGTGTCTGTGCGTCATTTGTTTTTCGAAACTTTACATTATTTTTTTTTTGCTGCGTTACTTTTTTTTTGTAAGTATTGATTTTAAGAGCAAGTTAATTTATTTCTAACTTATATATTTTAAAGTTAAATCCTTTGAAAGGTATTCTTTTAATTAATAGAATCATTAAGGGATCTTATAATTTTTTATTGATTACTTATTAATTAAAGTTCTCTGATTGAAACATTTTTTTAAAAAAATTCCGTTCCATGAGTTACTTGACGTTCGAAGTATTCAAACGAAATATTTTTTAATGAAAAAATAAAAAATAAAAATTCATATATGAGTAACCATTCATAAGTATTCTACGCATGGAATTTTTATCTTACGAACTAATTGAAAATTATAATTAAATTGCAAAAAAATGCGATCACCTCTCTCTCTCAAGTTTATTCTTCAGTAAAGATACTCTTATAAAAGACATATTGCTTTTCAAACAGCGATGTTTATGCTTTTGTAACATTTTTGTGGACACATTTGATCACAAGATGAACTTTTCATCTATTATACAAACCAAATTTCATTACAAATTAAAAAAAAAAAAAAAAGAGGCGAATGATACAAATATCCAACTAAATAATTATTTTGTGGATTTCTTCCGCATTTGTGGCTTACATTTGATAATCTTCTCTCGATTCTTCCTTCTTCACTCATACTAATAATCTATTTTTTTTAAAAAAAACAACACCTAATCTTCTATGATTGCCGCATAATTATGCAATTTCAAAAATTTTGTCCAGAAATGAAAAAAAGAAAAATGAATTAAATACTCGAAAACTCTTTATCTGGGATGGGAAGTACCTCATTATATTAGTTTCCTCTAAGTAACTGTTCTGAGCGAATATTTCTTTTTTTTTTTCAGGGAAGGGATGAATTCTAAGGGGGAAAAATAAATTAACAATGATTCAGTCTTGAGCAAATGGAGCACGATGCAGAAGCATGACTCATAAACTGACTCTTAAGTCGACTTGAATTCCCGGATCACAGTTTTACTTTTAGAGATATGCTTCGCAAAGCGTGAAAACAAAAACAGTACCTTACCTGTTCTTTTAAATATTATTTTTGGAAAACTTAAATGAATCACTTCAGTTTCTAGAATATATAGCATAATTTTGCGTCGTCTTTCCCGTCAATCTGTCAATTTCTGTGCGCTTTTAGTAACAAAAAACAGCCCCTTTTTTTTCCCCAAGTAAACTAGGTCATGTTATACTTGAAAGATGTTTTTAGAGAATATGATTTATGGATTTTTAACTATAGATTTTATAACTTTACATTCAAGTATTCTAATGCTTTTTTTTAAACCTCTTGGCAAGAAAAAAGAAAAAAATCCTGCTGTCTGTTTATCTTTTCAATTTTTCTATATTTAATTTCATTTCTTTTGTATGAGCGTTTCCAATTTTGTAGATCATAGAAAAAAAATTATAGTGCTCTTTTTCAAAAACTTTATTATTACTTTTTATGCTTTTTGTAACGAATATCATTTCTGTTCTTTCACCTCTTATTTTTATAAATTTAGTTCAAAAATGGTTTTTTGAAGTATTCAAATGCTTTCAAAGAGCGAGGGGAGTTTCTAATTTATTTTTGTGTATTTTGTATGTTACCTATTTATAAGAGTCATATTGAGATTTCAGCCAGTTCGGTTTTCAATATTTTTCTTTAGTCAGAATATGCAGCATTTTTGTAAAAATGACTAAAATTATTATTACCGTTCAAAAATCTTAAAATGATACAAGGGAAAAAAGTTTCAATATAAAATATTCGATTCTTCTTTTCCCCCGCACATATTGCCAAATGCATAGAAACACTATATTTTATCAAAACCTATTTTTAGCTGATATTAATATATTAATATATAATATATTAATCAATAAAATAATTTTAAAAACAGAAAAAATTTCAATTTTTTAGATAGATAAGATTCCTAATCGAGTCCTTCCCCAATCAAGTAAATGCAAAATAAAGCTTTAGAGTAATGCTATCAATAGTTTGTAATATTTTGCTTTAATTACTTCATATGTTATCTTTTCTTTTTTTTTTTTTTAAATTTATGTTCCAAATTAAAATTTAAAAAAAAATGGCGAAAGTAAATATTCATCACATTTTAAAAATTATCTTCACTTCTTAAGGATTTTATTTGTTTTAACTATAGATTATAACCGATTTCTACTACTTTTAGCTTATATTACAAAACTGAAGGGGAATAAGTACGAATAATATATTATTAATTTTCCAGAATCACTAATACGGTGAAAAATTTATTTTTCTCGAAATCCATGAAATAAAATCGTTCTAATTAATTCGAGATATAAAAGTATTAAATATATTGAAGCAATATTTTTTTAAAAAATATATTGATTTCTTATATTACACAAAATTATAAAAAAATAACAATTATAATTTTTAATTCAGTAATGTAATATATAAAGATGCAATTACACATTACAAAGAAGATTGTACTAAGACTATCATCTCAGTTTTCCTTCGTTTGCCTCTCATGATACCCACTTGTTTGCTTTTCTTAAATACGAAGGTTTCAAATGAAATTTCAACAAAATTTGTGACTGTATTACAGGATTTCAGGGAGGGGGAGGGAAATTAATAGAGTTTCTGGGCATGTGAGAGAATTTGGTGTTTGGTAGTTAGACTATATGTACTTAATGGTAATCCTCAGTGCGTGCCCAGAAATAAATTTTTTGGGGGTGTGGGGTGCGTGCATATCGTCATTGCCCTGAAAGAAGCAATTTTGCAGTTTAGAATTTTCACTTGGTGAAAAGTAAATTATATGCTATATCAGTCTCATTTCTTCTATTTCAAACCATTCAAATATAGATATAATTTTATCAAAACGATATAATTTTTTACCATGAAAATAAAATTTGCATTTTGGGGTGTGCATTTTCTATAGGGATGCACCTCCCCTCTCTTCGTCCACAAACAATGACTTAGAGGCAATCTTTTAGAGACAGCAAAGACTCTCACCTTTCCTCGAGAATTAGCTTAGTTGAAATCCTTTTTCACTTCTGATAAAAAAAAAATAATAAGCATGAGGAGAAGGAAAAAAAAACATTCTAATGTTTAAAATTCAAAGTATCTATCACAGTATAATAAAAGAACATTATCCTGAAAAATTTCAATTTCGAGAAAAAGTCTTGGAGGGGGGTGCATTTGTTCCTTTGAACCCCCCCCCCACACACACCGGGTACGCCACTAGTAATCCTTCTCGTATAAGCATTCAAATATATATAATACGTATTTCTCTCATAACTTTCGTAACCTTCTAGCACATATTTGTTCACCCTTAATTGGAGACCTTTTAACCTGAGTCGATAAATAATGTTAGCATAATCTTACAATGGTTTCTGTGAATGTATTGTCTTCTAAGGTCCTAAAAATCCATAACCACCTTAATTTATTGGACAACCAGCCGCGCACATATAATGAAGATAACAGAAACCTTCAAACAAAGGCGTGAATATCCCGAATCTTAAAAAAAAAACAAAGAAACAGCGATACAGCAGAAATAGAGTAGAGACCAGTCTCACGCTAGGTTTATATGCAATGTAAACTGAAAATAATAATAATAAAAAAAGAAACAAAAGGATCTCTGTGACCGTAATAATTACGAGTTGGAAATGAGCCGAAATGGAAATGTAGCTGCATTTGTAAGATTGTTCTTAAATAGGACACTCCTGTCTTTACGAGATATGGTGGTGGTGGAAAAGCATACTTATAATCATTTTCACGCTCAAATCGGTCATACAACGGCTCTTTTTTTCATGCTAGGGTTTCGGGATTATATTTAGTTTGCGGCGTAATTACGAAAGTTGTCCAGGAAATGGTTCTCCTGTAGCTTACAGCTAAGTCCAGAAGACAACAGAATTGTGTACATGTACTGATTTGATCTGAATGTATTTCGAATCGCCTCAGGTGACATATTCTGTTCACTTGACTTTCTGTTTCTCAATCTTGCTTTTTTTTTTTTACCGTTGTGTTTTGAATGATAATTGTAGATTGCTCATTTCTTCATATCATTTGTTATGCAAGATATGAAAGTCTAAGTACTTTTATTTTATGTAGTTTTGAATTGTTTGTTGAAAAGGGCGAAAGTTTCTTGAATAACGAAGTGGATGGTTTATTTTATAATTACTTAGACAGTGGTTCTTTAAGTTAACGCGCAAAATTATGCAAACTTTATGCTAGGTTCGCTACATCATCTTCTGTGGTAATTTCATATTCTACTGTGACTAGGTTGTGTGACTTGATGGATGGAAGATCACAAAGGTCACGAGCTTCTAAGGTCTTGTCAAGCAGTTTAGAACATTCTCTAGGCATTCCGCAATGCTATGTAGATTATCATTTATTGAAATGGAGACTACATTACGCAGTTCTTTGATTGGTACAAAGAATGTATTTCCATGTGGGTAAACTGATAGTTTGTTAAGTTAATGGAATGGTATCCCTCCGTTGTCAATAATTAGTTTCATTACCATAATACACCATAATTCGAAAGTTTCCTCTATAAATAAATATAATTATTGGACATCTGTTAAGACGAGAATAAAATAACGTTGCGTTTTTTGTTTTTTAATTGCAATTAAGATTCAACAATTTAAAATGGATTTTTTACTGTACTGTATATTAGATAATATACGAAGCGTATTGTCCGGTATTCTACATATTTAATTTTTTTCTTATTAAATATTTTTAAAAATGATGTTGGGTAGGTATACATGATTACAGGAGAGATAAAAAAAAATATGCTGTTTTGGAATTTAATTTAAAGTAGAAATTACAAAGAGGAAATTATTTTTGGATGTAAATATTAGATTTCATTTTTTAAAAATAATAATAGCTATAAAACAATAAAGTTGATGTGCTTAAACTCTAAAACAGTCCCCCCCCCCCCCGCGCGCATTATTAAAGTATGGAACTGTTCTAATCTGTGTTTCGATTCAAAATTGGATCATCCGACTAGGACCGGATATTAAGTATACCTTGTAAAGGCATTGTTACATTTTGGGAGAATATATTGCTTCAAGGTAAAAAAAAAGTGTCACTCGTGTTTTTTAAAATTTTTTTTTTTATCTGTATAGGGTCGACAGAAAATTATTTGGTAGTTTCTTTATTAAATATTATCACACTTCTTTGGCCTTTTCTTTTTTTATCTTCAGGTTTTTTTCTCCCCAATTATCTACGATTCAATAAATCTGAAATTTCAACAAGAGTGCGTACAAAATTTAATTTTAATGAAGGAATAAGTTAAGAAATTGAAGTAGTTATCCTGTATAATTTTTTTAAAAAAAAAGAAATATTGCTCAATTTGTAAACTATAATTTGTCTATAAAATGCTTTAAGTAATGCATAATTTTGATGATTTTATTTATGTTTGTGAAAAATTTTTGCACTCATTAATGCGAATATGACAATTTTTGTTTAGTTTAGTAATTAATTAAAATTAAATCACGAATGCAGAGGGGAAAAAATCGAATTGCAGACTGTGTAAAACAATTGAAATAAGTTTTATGCATTTTATTATAATTATTTATAAAAGATTATCTCCAATTTGGAATTATTGAATTATTGGTATTTTTTTCTGTTTCTGTTTATTTAAAAATCAAAATATTTAAAATACTTTAAATCCACGACAATTAGAAGTAATAATCAGGAATGCCAAATCTGATATGTGTACCTAAAAATGTGAACAGTGATTATATTTTTTCAAAGCATTTATTTCTATTAAGTTTAAGAAATTGCGTTTGTGTGTTATAACCAGAAGTAGTGATAATTTTCCTAAGAATTAGGGGGGTGGAAATACAATGCCAAATATGCTTATTGTTTTAAAAAGAAATCTTACTAGTGGAACCGCTTAATCTTTCCGGTTAAAATAAATTTAAAATGAGTATTTTATCCAGAAAAAGTTTAATGGAACGGTAAATTAACAAAAAGGAATTAAAAATAAAGAATCTTTTAGAGGGAAATTTTTTTTTGAAAGAGCAGTCATTTGTAAAACCGTTATGCTACGTTGCATTTTCTTATAAAGCGGTTGTTGGTAAAATGCATGACTTAAAGTATAAACTTTTCGAATAATTTTTATTGAAAATCTTCAAAGCGGTACGTGATTTAAAAAAAAAAAACCCAAAAAAACATCTTTTAATTGGCAAAATAATAAAAGCAGAGGTGTAAAACTAGGAAGAACTGACTGACCATTCATTGCCTCCTGTACATAATGTGTGCTTTTAATTTCATTAACTTGTAGAAAGTTAAAGGAAGTATTCCAAAAATGAATAGCAAGAATCTCAAAAAAATATTCGAAAAATAAAATGCTTTTACGAAAGAAACCAAAAGGAAATTGCTTTATGGTTACCAAATCTGATTAGTTTTCTTGATAAATTAAATGTTTAAATATTGAAAAACTTCCCGTGATTCAATGTTTATTATATTCTGTATGAAATATCCGCGTTCGGATATGAACCTAAAGGTTTAAACACAATCGATTCCATTAGTTGGTCTTCGCTTTCGTTGCTTAATTAGTTCTTTTTACCTTTTACTTTCCTCTTTGACGTTGCACTTTAGTTAATGATCTTGACTATGCTTGGTTTCCCTGCTTAGACCAGTTCCCAACTTTGTTTGCCAGACCGTAACTGACGATAATTACTGATGTGGCATCAGCAGAAATGCTCAGCACCTAACAGTATATACAATTTCACACGTCATAGTTATGAAGGATTGCTAAATGGAAACTCGCCTATTAACAATGGTGTGAGAAAATTTTCTGGCGGAAAATGTTTTTATAAAAGGAGAAAAAACAAGTCTTATTAAGTGATTCCTTGAAAACGGATTCCGGGAAAAACTTTCTTGGAAATGAGTGAAATTTTAAATTTTTTATTTTTTTGCAGAAATAAATTTTTTAAGCGTTTATATAGCTACTAATATCGTATTTAATTTTAATGTGTGCATCAATGCATTGATATTTTATGTAGAAATATTTTTCTTCATCGGTTAGATTGTTATATGATAGTTTTTCAGAATAGTAAAAAATTGATTTATGATATCGAAGCAGAGAGTATTTATTATTTTTTGGTTCAAGCTATTTAAGTGTAAACTTATGTATGCTTATCTTATTTTTATACTGGAATTTTTTTCTTTACTGGTTTTCTTAAATTTTTGTTTTTTCTGCAGTTTCTGCTCTTCGAGCTCATTTGCAGTTCAGTGGTTTTATTTCTCTTTTTTTAAAATCAGAAGTACTCGTATTTTAAAGAAAAAATTTATCATTAGAATGGTAGCATTTCAGAATGTTTAGTGGTATTTAGGATGTTAGGGGGAAAAGTATATAGTGTAAATTTAAAATATTGTTTGAAAAAGAGAGAAATCGGTTTACTTGAAAATTTTAAATTATATACTGTTGCGTTAAATTTTGTATTGAAGTTTTTTTTTTTTTTTTTTTTTTTTTTTTTTTTTTTTTTTTTTTTTTTTTTTCACAATGGACATTCAATTTCTCTTAGAAAATTGAATTAATTTATAAATAAGCATGAGATAGATATTGGCTCTAAATCAATGCCGACTTAATGTTCTACTAAATAGCTTCAAGTCGAGGATATTAGTCACTTTTGCATTTAAAAAATATTGAAATTTATCTATTTCATTTTTAAAGTAATTATTATATGAAAAATTGATTTCTATTATTAATCTGCATTTCAAGAAATGAAAGCATTTGCCTAATTCTACTAGGCATGTGCAGTTTTAAGCACATGATATAATTAATGAACTATTAATAACTATAATCGAATATAAATCTAGTGAATTCTAATGTAATAAACCAATGTGCAGCTCTGACATATTTTCCCACATAACTTAACCGAATAAAATAGTGTTATGAACATTTAAAATGTGGCATTTCATGGAAATTGTATCAGTATTTGATATATTACATAAAATAAATCAATATGTACGTCAAATTCTCAGATTTATGAATTTTTTGATGCATAAAACTATTTATATACTATGATCTGATTGTATTGAATTATTATTATAATTGATAGGCATTTACATCAAGTTGTTACATTTATGCATTTTTGGTTTTATAGCAATTATCTCTAAACGATAATACAGTTATGTGAAATAATTATGTAGGATATTTACATATGCTTGATCAAAATATTTATTTGAAATTATTATGGCTGCTTACATACTGACGCATTGTTACTGCAATTTTAAAATATTCAAATAATGAACTAGCAGTTATCTTCGAAGAAAGATAACTGTTTGTTCTTTGAACGAAGTTGGTATTTAAGAAATTTAAATTAGCGACTAAATGCTCACTTACCGTTTCATCACGCATAGCCGTGTGTGCATGGACTCATTAAATTAAATTGTAGGATGTCAATTTAATCAATATCCTTAAGATATTTATTAGTCTTATTTTTCTACCCGCAAATGTGGGTCAGAAAAATTCAATTAATTTTCAGTGTTCTACTTTTTTACAATTATATTGAATTCTAAAGCATTTTATATCAAAACTTTAGTCGATATTTATTTAAAAATTTTAGTAAGAGAATTATCTTTTACGATACATCAATATTTTAAATGTGTGTTTGATAAGAGAACTGTTAAAATTGGGTTAACACTACCATGTTATAAATTAATTCCGTAGTTTCTGTAATTTAAAAGAATTCTGTTGGCACATTAAAAAAAAATAACGATATTACAACCAATTAATATCAGCAAAATTAATCTCGTTCCTTGCACCAATTTTCTAAACAATTTGTCTTTAATCATATGCAAGATGTTAACATGCCAAGGGAGTTTCTTCTTGTAAGTTCGTAGGTCAAAAGAAGTCACTCCCTGTGACATTGAGCTCTACTATTACATGAGAAACTTGGTAATGACACAAATTCATCGCCATTTCTGTTACAATGGTGATTTCCATATTTAATAAGAAAAAAGAAGGGTCAGTTAGCTAACCTTTCTTTGTGAGTTAGGTCACAGGTATGAAAAAGATGTAAGAAATGTATTTGCATTATGGAACTGAGGTGGCTCAGAAATATTTAAAAGACAGAATTCATATGCTATTGGGTATTTATATAAATGTAAAGAGTAGTCTTTTTCCCCCCCCCATCTCAACTCGTTTTTAAGTAATTAGGACGGAACCGACTGCTTCGCTATCACTTCCAAGTACAATGGTAAGTGCTAGTTTTGAGTTGATGGTTAACATCCTACGGATAAAGTAGACCAATTTATTTGAATAAATAAATAAATATATTTTTTAAAAACTTGTTAGACTTGTTCAAGTGTTTAGAAAGCTTAAAAACCTTTGTGGATTTACAAGACTGATACGTTGCGTATGGAAGATTAAAAATTGACTATTTTTCGGAATTTTTTTTGTTTGCACACGCTGTTATTGTAAAATAAATTCATAAGAATTATTAGTATTTTGACATTATATGCTTCATAATCCCATACCGATAGCATAAAAACATATTTAAACATGAAAGTTAGATTAGATTTTTTTTTGTGGTCTTGTGACAGACCAATTGTGAACATGATTTAAAAAAAAAAAAAAAAAAAAAAAAAAAAAAAAATGATGTGGTGCCTTTTCGAAATGTAGAAATTAAAGATATTTAAAAAAAATACTGCTTTAGAGATTAGAAGTTTTTGACCTGATGCAGTTTAAACTTAGATTTAATTTTTTTTTCTTTTTTGCAATTAGGTGTTTCATGTTAAATTTTGCGCTTGCAAATTGCCATGTTTTGCCTAAATGTCTCACATACTAAGTTGATGGGGGGGAAAACAGAACTTGACGTCCAGACGTATCTTGCCCAGCTTTTTTCTTAAAAATTATTACGAGGTTCGTCGCCAACAGCCATCGTGTTGTTTCTAGTGCGACGTTAATAAAACCCCTATCAATCTTTTTAATTATTAAATTTTCTTCGAAAATGTTTCTTTTATATCAGTTGGTTTTATATACCTGATATATCGAATGAAGATTTGTCGAAAAATTCTTATTTTCAGAGATGTAAGATTTAGTAATATGCTATGCATTTAATTTTTATCCTCAAAGAGGAAAAACGACATTGGATCCGGAGAAGTATATTAAAATTTAAATTTAGAAAAACACTTATTTTGAAGGCATTTTTTGTTACTTTGAAGGTTTTACATTGGTGTCCAAAAGTTAAGCATAATTGATAATCACGAGAATAGTAAAGAAATGGCGGGAAACGTGATATGCGAATGTAAAGCAGTTGTAAAATAAGAAAACAGTGCGAAAGAGCGAGAATAATCACTTTCATTATCCAAAGAAACAATTTGAACGAAAACTGGGCGTATGAGGAGTTCGCACTTTAGTGAAAAACAAACGAAATCTGAGAGTACCCCAGAGTAGGCAAGCTTAAGGCTTAAGTACTTCATCTCTATATTTCTTAGCAGTCACAAAAACCGTCTCAAAGATATTGAGGTTTGTTTTACCGCATGATGCCTACCCATACCATGGCTCCCCTTGATGGAAAACGATATCTTTCCATGATATTTCCCTATTGAAAACTAGTTCAACATTCGGGTCATATCATTAGTCTACAAAAATCAATGTTCATACTAAAGCAAGATTCGTCACTGAATATCACATTGGCCCACTGTCCTAAACTTACAGTATTGGTATTCAAAACTCCAATTTCAATGAGCGCATTTATGAGTGATGTGAAGAGAGTGCAAATTGCTGGTCGTCTGATATAGAAACCAACATGATTGAGTCTTCTTTAAACAGTTTGTATAGAAACTCGTTCTTCTGTGGTGCTTGTGAGTGCTGAACCTAAACCTCTAGTACAACTGTCTCATTGACTTCGCGCAATTCGTGCTAGAAATCGATTTTGACGAATGGTTGTGAATCTTGGCCGACCTGGCCCTGTTGGTCTGATAATATTTCCCGCTCTTTGAGATCTCTGCCACTGTCTTGAGATCACACATTGATTCACTTTCAGAACTCAGTTTGTGATCGTTGAATTCAAACTTCCCAACGATTTTTCTCTTCATCAACGTGTCCAGTTGTCGTCTATGTACCATCTGTTTAATCATTAACAACGTTCATTTGCACATGAATTGCACAATACCAGTCCGAAATATTTATGCCGAGTGAGCCAGTTTATCCGTTTTCCGATATGCACAGGTGTTTTACTCATGAAGACTGAGATTGAAATGTTTTGCGTGAAGACAAAGTTTCATCTGCAACGGATAACTCTCCACAAATTATTTCGAACAAATTCACCAATATTTACTCTCATTTTTTCATATTTTACGAATTATGTTTACCTTTTGGATCACCAGTGTATATTTGTCTCAATTTTCATTATTGATGTATGTTCCACTGAAATTTGTTTTAAAAAAAATTATAGAATTGTTTGAAAATTTTTGAATCATTTTTTTTCGTAATGAAAATTTATTGAAATGTTTTTAAAGAAATTTCGCGTATTTATTTCTTTTGTGTGTGTCTTTTAACTCTTAATTTAAAAGCAGTAGCAGAATAGAGTGCATATCTGGTGTGTTCTCATTTCCACTTCTGGGAGTCCCAGAAGAAACTCCAATTAAGCTAATATTTGCAAAAGGGATATTTCCCGACGTAATTCTTATCGTTTGCGCATACGAACGACGAATTAGAGATCACTTTCTTCCGCCATAATCACAATTCTCAGCGCGACCGCCACAATTTTCCCATCGTATGTTTTCTTGACCTTATTCTGGTGTTGAGAGAACGGTGGAAAACCCCATCTTGTGTCGAATTTGTCGCCGAGAATTCTGTCCCTGTTGAAGAGAACTGGGGAGAGTTACCGGTTTGAAAAAAGAAACCCCTTCAAAATAGGTCAGCAGCGAATGGTGTTCTCTGAGGATGCTTGTACCCGGATGTATTCCGAACCAGTCCGTCCCCACCCTCTACTAATACTCGTTCGGCTCCGGTGCGTGAGGCCGACACCCTGAGTCAAACGGAGAAGGATTTGCTAATGATAATTTTTCACCTGGCATCTTTTGTTTTCGTCGACTCATTCAAAGTAAAATTTGATGTGGAAACATGGTTTCGTAAACAGACGCTCTAGAGGCTTGGAACAATCTTGCTTATTTTTTTCTTCACGATATTGTAACTTTGTTCTAATTGATGGTAGATTAAAGTTATCAGCGAAATATATATTTGTTTCTTATTATATATTTTTTAAATATTATATTTATTGGTAAAATAGATTGCAGAAGAGGTGAAGGAACCTTTTTAAGATCACTTTAGGGTTAACTGAAATCTATCAAGACCACGCTCAAGAATAAATTTATTTATAAATTATATTCTGACGTGTACTTGTTTCAAAGCTATTTTATTCGAAGCAGTCTTAAAAAGAACAAAATGACATGGCTCTATAGGAGCCGTTATTTTCTTCCATAGTACTCGCATAATTTTGTTTCTCATTTCTTAAGAATTAAACCATTCTGAAAACATTCGATGGATTGCATGATCTATTAACTGGGCTTTTCACATGTAAAAAAACAGCAAACAAATACTTATTATTTGGTGAAATTTAACTGTGGCACACGATCAAAAATTGTTGTATTGAAGAATTAGAAAGAAAAATGTTATGAAATTCTACGTGAATATTAAAATTCGTTCAGAAGGCCACCTTCTGACACCCCAAGAGGCCACATATGATCACAAATTCCTCAGCCCGGTACTGCATCACTTGGTTCATAGTCTGACGTCTTATCAGAGTAGTGCATTGGTTTATTGACCAGCACATCTAGTTATTGTGAATGTCAATCAGATGGTGTGGATGGTACAAAAATAACACTTTATTTAAAAAAAAAATTTAAATTCTGTGCTGAAATGAAATTGTAAAAATTAGACTGCATAGTTTTCAGTCTTTTGTTTTTTTCTGATCCTTAAGTCGAATTTTAACTGTTTTGTGGAACCTTCTATACAATTAACAATTTTAAGAAGGCTTATTAAAATGCCTCATCCGTATGAATGTATTTCATAAGTAATTTGATACACAATTTCTCTCTCTCTCTCAAAAAAAAAATGAAGAACAAAACCTTAAGAGTAAAAAGTTGTGTCGGGTTCATAAGTTTAAATTCAATACATATATTGAAATTGAGTTTGAATTTTATTATTATTACATCATTATTATTATCATCATTGAGAAATGAAATTATGAATGTTAAATATACCAAGATTGATTTTGGCAGTGATTCTCAAGTAATTTGCATCGTACTCCTTGGATGCCACTGAATATCGAATGTACTCGCTTAATTTTTTTTCCAGTCTTAATTTTCCAGAAATAAAAAGATTTTAATAAATGTAAGTAAAAAAAAATCAAATTTTTATTTAAAGATTCACTAAAAAGTATAGAAATAAATTTTAAATATAAAATAATATATAATTTACACAAGCTTGAAGTGTTAATACTTCTTTTGCTCTCATTTGTAAGCAATTAAGGTATTAATTTATTGGTAATTAACTAAGCATCTTAGTTAAGCGCCTCATGCCTTTATAAGCTCTATAATTTTTACATTAATTATTATTTCCATTCCATTTAGTCCATCCTTGATGCCACTAAAGATCCGCTGTGTAGCTGGGGCTGTTGCTCGTTAAATCTGTCGAGGCTCAAGTCCTCCTGTTGGCGTAATGCGGAAGATTAGGGAGGGTGTATTAATTCAGGTGTCGTCCTCGTCTATTGGCCGAGATTTCAAATTACGAGGTCCGTCACTAATAACCTTCGTGTTGCTTCTCAATGCGACGTTGACAATCACTCACACTGGTACCATCTGAAGGAGGAGAATATGGGAGTTGCACCCCCCATCTCTAAATTTTTAAACTTAAATTTTTTTTACTGAATTTTTTTCCGAAAAAATTAATATTCGAAATCCCGCACTCCACATATATATTCTTTTCACCTTGAAAATAAATAACAAAATTTGAAATTAGTTTTGAGATACGAGTTCAAGTGAAGAGTACTAACCCTCCCCAGGAAAAATTTATCTTGCAACGCACCTGCTTACCACTAACTCTCACTATGAAGTTTTGTAAGTGCTGTCTCATCAATTCCATTCACTACACTTCAATATTTCTACTTAATTTACAAGAATCACGGTTCATTTACCTGAAGAGTTTCTCAAATTTATCAGCGTGATATCTAAGTCGAAAGTGTTAGTTGAAGCGAGAAAATCCTCACAGAGTTATTTAATGTTTTCTGTACTTAACTTTTGGATTTATTTTGTTTGGCAAATACATTTTTAACAAAATAAAGTATTATATTTTGTGTATAGGTGTATTGTTACTGACCCAAATAGTTTAAAATATTATGTTATATATAAAGAAAGAATTTTTAAAAAAACATATCCTAGTAATCCGTTTATAGTATAAAGAACACATATTTAAAAAGTGTAAACCAAGAATCTCGTATTATTTCATTTGTGAATAATTTGCTCTGATAAATATTGCATAGTAATATATTCATATAGGAGAGGAAAAGAAATCTTTTTTTCTTGTTAAAATTCTTTGTTATCTTTCTTTTCTCTTATTCCATATCCGGAAATATTCAAGTACTAATTCGATTCTTGTAAAACTGAACAATTCAAAATCATAATCGCGTTAAAAATACTGCTTTGCGAAGCTGAACTGTTTTTCATAGCTTTGGAAGTTATCACCCATGCTTTTCCGGCAGATAGAATTAACAAGGAAATAGTCTTTAAGACATTTGAAGTGTGGAGATGGGTTTTTATTATTCCTTCGGTGGGAAAAATTTAGGCTCTTTTTCTGAGCGAAGGTTCAACGGTTTGAAAATACGACGCGGTCGAAAGAGTCCAGGTCGAAGAATCGGGAAAAGATAGATTTTGAGGAGCTAAAAACAATATTTTCTTTTGCGAAAATTCGAAGGAATCCGGAACTTAAGATAATTTTTTATAGGAAAATATCAAAAGATGTTTTTACTGAAAAGTCAATTGATTTATGAGGCTATTATTGTGAGAACATAGTTGTCGGCAGTTAAATATGAAAAAAAAAAAAAAAAAAAAAAAAAAAAAACACTTTTTTTTAAAAAAAAATATAAAGAAAGAATGAGAACGTCATTGATGAAATGTGTATTCATTTTATTTTATTTTGACTAGGAATTTTGTTGTGACTGAATGAATACTGTCTATTAACAATGAAGGCCGTACAATTTGAAATCAAAACAAGACGTTGAAAATAATACTCAATAGTATATCTAAAGAAATTAGGTACGGGTATTGTAATCTGATAATATAGACGGATATATTGTGGCTAAGAATAAGTTGGTTAGCTTTTCTTTCAAAAAATACATTTCAAAAATATTATTCGATTTTTCATACAAATTTTGATAATTTTATGAAATCTTAATTTGATATTTGTATGATGATTAATTAATTTTTATGATTCTGAAATACTTTATTTAAAATATTTATAGTTATTGATATACCACACGTGCCAGAAAGAAAGAATTAAAAATAAGTGTTCACCCACTTACCAATTAATTGTTTTCAAATTGCGATTATTTTTCTGAAATATTATTTTGAGCTTTTTATACCGTTTATTGAATTCTGGACGCAAAAATTAAGGAACGACGTCTTTGTCAGTTTTCTCCCGCGTGTATACTTGGTTGAAATAATAATTTTTCTCAAGATATATTAACTTTTATTTGTGTAAAATGAATAAGATTATTTTTAATGCTTTCAGGAGAAATATGTTTATCTATTTTTAACATTTCTTTCAAAATGATTGTTCGATATTATATATCATGACGGTAATACTGGTAAACGGTAATACTGGTAATATTGGTTGTGTAGACCATGTTTTATATTTCTTATATTAATTTACACACACGCAAACACATAAACATTCGTATGCAAAATTTGGAGAATTTGCACATATTCAAAGCCGAATACATAAGCGCAAATGTATATGTTTGCGGAACTGTGACTGTGGAGGGGATATAAATGCTCGAAGGGTTGTCAGCAATTTGTGTGCTCGTACCATTCCACGACTTTCGCCATGTTTCTCGTAACAGTTAGGAAGTTTTTTAAAGTTTTAGGTAAAATGAGCAGCCACGAACGTTACGGAATGAATATCATCGGTAGATTGGAGGCAAGCCAATCATTAGCGCTCATTAGGTGGCTTCAGAGCTCATTGTAACGATCAATGTCGACTGTAATTTGTAGAAACAGTTTCAGGATTCTGGATTCATATCGAACACATTCCTGTATGTGTGTTTGACAAAGGCTCTTTGAATGCTATTAAATAAGGAGAGGAGGTCTTAGAGCCCTATGTTGGACTCTAAGATGCAGTTGATTCTGGGTTTCTGAGAAAACGACAAACTCGTTCACACAAGGCTCGGCAGATCAACGATTACCTGGAAAGTGAAGATATTCGTTGCATGAAATCGCAACGTTGATTTTGGACATCCCTGCACTAATAAGCTTTATTGATAATCATGCGTTCACAAAATGACTTCTATATTATACATCTAATTCTCTGTTTAAATGCATATTCATCCCAAGTTTCATTTATATATATATATATATATATATATATATATATATATAAGAAAAAAGTTCCAGGACTTAAGTCTTCTATTATATTATTAACTTGTACTTATCGTTGTATTTTAATAGAATTATGAATGTATAACAATATTTCTGTTCGAGGAAAATTGTTGGAAAATTTTAGATTTGTGAAGTGATTCATCAAAAGAAACCAACTAAAACAAGAATAAAACTGTTAACAAAAATAAACAAATTTTCGAACTTTTATTACTATACTGTATCAGTCTATTTTAAAGATGACTAAGCAAAATGGCAAATTAACTATTATTTTCATATATTTGTAGCATTTTTAAGAATTTAAAAAGTACTTGACAAAGGTCTTTTATTTTGAAGAAAGAGAATCAAAATAAAGCATTAGTTATCGAAAAGAAAGAGTTATAAGTAATTTAAAAGTATATTAACTGCATTTTCTGTAATATTGAAATAACTTTTATAAACGTAACATTCATATCGAATCATTTCATTTAGTTATATAACTTTTAATAACTTAGAATTAATCTAAAATGTTAAAAATTTAATGAATAACCTCTTACATGTTTCCGATCAAATGAGATATCTTTTTTGAAGAGAAATGGCACCGAGTTCCCATTTTCATTTGAGAAGAAAAATAAAAATTCCACAAAGCTGTCCCTACACTTCTCACAAAACAACAATAGAACGGCGAAGTCATCATGTGTCATAAATTACTTGCAAAATGGTGAAAGAAACTATTACTACGAATCCAAATGTCTTTGTGAAGGTAACCGCTACACATACTGTAGCTATGGAAAGCGCATTATTCTCCCTCTCTTAATTATAAGAACATGGAATTCTTTTTTTATGCAGGCGATTTTTCACAATTTCCCCCCTTCTCTAGAATTGCATGCAAGTGGGTCAAAGACACTTTCTATCCAATGGAATGGTTAGCAGGCTTAGACCAGACTTTCTTCCTTTAGTGAAAAACCAGTAGTATGATTTAAAGCTTGTAAGAATACTTTCACTATGCTTCCATTGTTCCTAGAATTTTGCTGTGAGGAATCTATGTTTGTATGTGCAGCTTTTTAAGGAAAGGATTTTCTTTTATTTTGAAAATGGATGCCTCTTTTGGAATGTTATTTTTGGTGAATTCTTCGCAAAATTAATGCATGTTTTTAAAAACATTCTATAAAATACATAAAATACTTTTTTTTACATGTTTTAACTTGGAGGAATATATTTTACAAATTGGTCAAGTACTTGAAAGTCATGTGTGTGTATGTGATGAATATTTATATATATGTCACATGACAACTTTTATTTTTGCTACTCATCAGTAATGTCAGAGCTAGAAATCTCTGAAAAAAGACTGGATAAATAATAACTTTCGTAATAGGCTTGATATAATGATATTTAATTTTATTGTATCATTATCAATTCAAAAATTGTCATTCAAAATTGGAAAGAAAAAATTTCAAGTTATTTGTATATTAAATAACATAACTTTGATTTCGTTTCTAATTCAAGTGCTTTATTAAAAAAAAAGCATTACTGCAAAGGCACTATTTCCCCCCCCCCTTCCCCCCTTAGAGTAAATTATTGCTCTTCATTCACCAATTACCATAGCAATAAAGTTGTTTTAAAAAAATTAATGAAATTTTTTTAAAAAAAATCTTGAAATAGGTTTATAATTTTGTATTGTAATAATTAGTATTAATAAATCTCAAAGCATTTTTTGCAGGTACCAAAAAGGAGAATTAAAAAAATCGAAGATATATTTACATTAAATGCAGCATTAATATTTCTCAGTTATAATAATAAAAAAATAATAATCTTTTTTCCACTCTACATAATCCGATTATTATCTAATGCATGACCTAACTTTGGTAAATGTCATCTTTCTGAATTAATTTATTTATTAGGTTGAAAAAATAAATAATCGTATTTTTTGCATAAATCATATTTCTATTCTCATTTTCGCATCGTAGCATAGGTAGAATTACAGCATTGCCATATTTAGAATTAATGATTCATTGTTGCCACATCTAAATAGTTTCTGAATGGAATGGTTGACGCACACATTATTTAACTTCATCAACTATTAAATCTTCTTTACTTACTGATCTAGGAAACGTTCGATTTTAGATCATTTTTTTTTTGTCTAATGACATCATGCTTCTTGCATTTTCGTAATTTTCTTGAAACTCGAAAGATTCACTTCCTCGACATTTGATGAAAGTTTTGTAACAAATTACAATTTAAATTCAAGAGGGAGATTTCTAAAATCATATGTCCCAGAAACGACTCGGCTTAAGAATTGCTGTTCATCATATTTTGCAACTTTTTTGTGTGTTTGTTTATTGAATTTTGGATCTAAAGTTTCTTGAAATCTAACCTCATCATGTTTTAATAATCTTACTTATCGAATTTAAGAACAACACAAAATTGTGAATTACAGACATTCAAATACGATGCCCTGGAATTATGGGAACGGAAATTAAGTAACGCATATGCCATGGAAGATTATCCATAAAATTTGCAATAGTCTTGAAAAAATAATAAGATTATTAGTAAACATTATTAATCACAATTTTTTCTAAAATAAAGCATTGAAATGATAGTAGTATTTGTAAAACTTAATGAGGTTCAAATGGGGGGGGGGACTTATTCTTTAATGCTCTATATTTATAATACAAATGTTCAATTATTTGTTTGAAACAAAATAAGAGTATATCAGTCCCTTTTTAGCACATAACCTTGATTCCTTTACACTAACAACTTGTGTTATTTTATCTTTTCCTTACGATGAAAATTACAATAGTCACTTGTGTGGTTTAATGATTTTCTTTTATATTTATTATTGTTAGTTTATTATTGCTACAGTCACTAGTAAAGGTATTAAAGCCATCCAAGTTTTCGATAACACTGTGATTCATGTATAAATAATAAACAGTTTGAGAAAATTTGTCACATGTTATTGAAAAGCGTTAAAAAATCTAGCGGAATCAACAATGCGTTACATTTCTTCGATTCTTTAACCATCCATAAAAAGGTAAACCTACTTGATCAAAATAACAAGGATTGTCCTGGAAGTCACGCAAAAAAATATACCCTCGTCCTCAGGAAAAGTTATTCGACGAATTCCGTTTGACGCATTGCTGTAGCTTCTTAATTTCCTTTACTAAGTTATAGAATCATTTGTAAGTTAAATTTGAAACTTAAATAAAACCGCCAAGTAAGGCTGTATTACCTGCTATTGTCTTATTACCCTTAAGTACCGTATATTGCTTTTATCTAAAAAAAATCTCAGCAATAGATTTTTTTTTTCGAAAATAAGAGTATATGTTGTTTAAATAATCTCAATATGGTATTCATACAAGCGCATAGTTCCCGCAGATATCCATTTTTGGATATGTGAGAAGTATATAGAGCTTCTGAAGGATTTTTTGTAGGTGTCATAATATTCACAGAAGTGTGCATTGTATGGGAAAAACTGAACTCGTTATAGCACAAATAGTTCTGTATTGTAACGATGAAGTAACCATAAAAAGCATTAAAACCATATATGGCGTACTCTTGAAAGAAATGTCTTTATTGTTGTTTTATTAATGAGCTATATATCGCTTTTGTTTATCGTAATTTATTATTGCTCTTGGAATTCCTATCACTTCGATTCATTGTATCAAGTTTATCACTCCACCAACGAATCTGATCACCAAATTCTATCCAATCTGCCATTCATCGATGCAGTTTATTGTTTCAAACACTCCTATTGTCAAGATTGCGTTCTATTTGTACCTTGCTACGGATGTATTAATCCATGCGTTCTACAAGTTCCGGCCGACGCATATATTAACTCCTTTAATAGAAACTGACTGCAGACATGATTGTTGCTCCCTCGTCTGATTGGAGAAAGATTGGTAATTTCGGTGTGCTATTTTAAAACCCGACGACGCGGTCTGCACGCTCTGGGTTCACGACAATGGCTTTTGTTTTCTGCGTTATGTCGCTCGGTCACTATCCTGTTATTGAGTACCTGATACCACTTGCAAGTATGGGTTGCTCTCAGGAAGTGCAAGGAAATGAGTTGATTTCCATTGTCAAAAGTTCGTCTCCAGAGCTTTGACGTTTTGCGTCTGAAAGTGAAATTACACTTTTCCGATCGTGCGTCACTGATAAAGTTCCATCTTGCTTATCTAATGTAGAGTAATTGAGGAACTTTTGGGGATGAGAAAGCTGTTCTAAGAAGTCGCAAAAATTTCTTGCAATCAACGCATCATAAATCATAGCGCATTATCATAAATTGCTTGATTATTTTTACAATACATTACCTTTTATAATAACAATACATTACCTTTTGATTTCCCCCTTCCACACACACAGAGAGAGAATGATGAATCAGATTTTATGCTTTGAAAAATGTATTTAGTAAATCGTTGGAACGACTTGAAAAGTTTCTCACACACACACAATTAAGTTTGCGAAATTATATAAATACTTCGTGACTGATATTATAATACCTAAAGATTTTTGCGCTTAAATACTGTGTTTAATTTCAGAATATATAATTGATTCATTTTTATTTATCCATATTTTAACCAATCATGAAATAATGATAACTCGTATTTAAGTTAAAATATATTGATGTAGAGGGTGTAGACACATGTGCCTATCAATTGAAGAATTAAATAACAATCAATTTTACTTGTCTTGAGATGATAATGTTTTATCTTGTTTTCAGACAAGGTCACTATTATTTTATGAAGTTGTAGGTTATAATAATAAGATAAAATAAAAGAATGAGAAAGAAATCTCTTACATCATATTTAAGAAGGATAAATATTACAAAAATGAATACCTAATGATCATGAAACGATAGGTTTTGGGTCTCCTTTAAGATTAGCCTGCTTGAAAAAAGAAAAGAATGGAAGAAATCGATTAAAACTATCTACGTCCAGTGGAATATTATTCATGAATTGATGGAATGAATGTCCAATAAGATTAAGGGCAATAATCTTAATGCTATTCTAATTTTTGTCCTAATTTTTATGATTCAGATCTTACAAATTTTTAGGAGTTATTCTATGCTGACTAATTGTATTTCTAATTTCAGGTGTTCAAAAATTCATGAATATTTCAGTGATCATATTCTGTGACTCAATATAGTTCTCACGATTCAAAAATTAATACAGAATTGGAGAACTTTTATAATCAATCACTGTATCATGTAAAATTAACTCTCAATTTCTTCATCTCATCCATTATTTATTCTCAAAGACTAGATAGTTCTTTAGCAAGTTCGCAAAATTATGCGAAAGAGCTTAATTTTCTTATGATTCGTTTTTTTTTTTTTTTTTGCTTGAAAATTTCATAAATTGTCGAATACTTGATAATATATGAATTCTTTTTTCACTGAGTTTTCGTAACGACTGTCCTTCGTTACTCTACTCTTGCGCCATATCTTATTTGAATATACCAAGCAGTAAATATTGAACTCTAATTGAAGACACGTAAGAACAAATAAAAATTTCTTATTAATAGTCACTGATGGATAGCTAAAGGCTCTCTTTCTCTCATTTCAATTAACTTATCCATTCTGTAAATTAGGATCAACTAATAAATTCTTAGCTGACCAATTCACTCGTTTGATTCAACCAACAGCTGATTCTTATCTTAATACTTCTCCTATAAAATCTGTTTCAATCCACAAAACTGAAAGGACAGTTTCAATCAAAATTACCAATCTATGTCAGCAAGTCTCGTTATCCTTTATCCCCCTTCATTATCCTTTCAATCTACTTGTATTTTATTTGTATATCACTCTTTCTGAATCCCTTCACTTCATTTCTATCTTCATCTAATTTACCTGATCACATTTCATTTTGGTTGGGGATAAATTGTAATTTTATACAATTCAAATTATTACAAAGTTCCCGAGGTTAGCGAAGAGAAAATCGCGCATGGCCCGACGTCAAAAATTAATTTGTAGAATTATAAACTATCATATAGAGGTAACGTATCAAAATGTTAATTGATTTTGAGAAAACTAACATTTTATTTGGAGCAGGAAAATGCTTTTTAAATTACAGTCAAGAAATGATTTCGAACAGTTTGAAGAAATAATGCACACTACTTTTAACTTAAGAAATGAAAACGAATTCCTTTTTTAGAAAATAATGCTATTCATATCCATAAGTAATCTCTATTCTTCTTTGTTAAATGTTAAAATTTACAAATACTGTATCGGAAAGCGTGATTGATAAGTCGTAGTTACAATTCATATCTTTATAGAGTTGAAAAGTACTCGTGTACTTTCTATCTACGTAAAATTGAACGATCAGGAAGTAGAAAGTTTAAACATCTTCAAGCCTTCAGCCTTGACGATAACCTCTTTAAATTTACAATGTCATGAGATTTATCTGCAGAATGTCGCGAGACAATTACTGAATTTTCAAACAATGAATTATAGATGTAAACTTAAGACAACAGAAACTGAAATTCAGAATTGAGACTGCAGAAATAAACAGAGCACTGACTGATACACGATTAGCATATTAATCGGTAACAGCAAGTGTTTTTAAGACATGCGTTTGCTGTTGCGAGACCCAATTTATCATATCATATTTCTTTTTATACCCTTTTGTGAAACAAAATGTAATCAGACAATAAAATAGAATTCTCATTGTTTACTTAGATAGTTAATCAGATGCATCTATATCTCCTTTTTGTTCTGTTATTTCTTTATTACTTCTCAGAATATTTTTCTGCAGTGACAGTGATTATTTTTAGTTGTTAAATTTTGAGTAAATATCAAATGTTTTTAATAAAATTTGCATTCGTAACATAATGAATTTTAAATAATATGCGTTAAACTCGTTTGAGTTTTTTTTTTTTTTAAGTGGGATACTTTTAAGCAGTTTTTAGTTGCCATGGTAGCCTAGTGGTCATGGTCGTGGATTAGTGAGTGGCTTTCTTTTCGTCGAGTCATGAGTTCGATCCCTGATGTCACTATAAGCCCACCATGTTGCGCGTACGATGCACGTTGAATCTGGTTGATGACCCAAGTATAGCAGAGATGGCAATAGCGACCCGCGTGTGCTTCTTATGCAATATATATATATATATATATATATATATGTGTGTGTGTGTGTGTGTGTGTGTATCAAATATGGTAAATAGAATTACTCAGTATTCAAAAGTAATTAATTAGTTTATTTCTTTTTACAAAGTCATTAATAAACTCTAACTTATCAATACCTAAAAGTAATTTATTTTTATTTCAGTTCTTGTTTGTTAAAAAACTCAATAATGTTGTTCACAAACATAAGAAAATATTGCACTGATTGATTCTATCAAACAATTTTAAGAAGCAAATCCTTAAAAAGTCAGATTTACTGGTGGATGTTTTATGAATGTTATCCAGCTTAGTTGTTATAACAGCCGAAAGTTTGATTCATAACTTGTTTTAAGGTAGTTCGCACAAACCCATTTAAATGCTCATCGGTTAAAACAAATCGACGCTTATTTTTAGTAAACTTAGATGTTCAATAAAGACACAGCAATATGAAGTACCGAAAACTGAGAAAAGTCTCTGCCCTCACTCTTTGTTTTTAGGAAATTTTATTCCTAAACCTGTTTCCAAAATTCAATAGTTGAACCACAGTTTTGTCTTCGGAGGAAATTCATAAAATAGTGTCGTTTTGGAGAAAAATTTAGTCTAATGTATTAACATTTTACAGTACGTTAAAAACATTAATGGCTCTTTAAAATTGTTTCTGAAATGTGGATTCCAAAGACAGTGTAGCTGTGCACTTCTGCTGTATAGTATATTAGCAACAGTCTCCCCCAGAATTTTAATGGATTGTTATTTTTATATTCATGATTTGTTTTACATGTTATTAACTCGTGGAAAATTGTTTATTAGCAAGTTCCACTTAACTACTGCATTTCTAACGTTTAATATATTAACGGAATGACATGCCTTACATTCAGAGAATGAAGTGACAGAGAATGAAGTTCAGAGAATGAATTTTAAGTGACAGTTTTTTTTAAGCATCCATCAAATTTTACTCATTGAAAGAGAGATTTCCTATCGATTACAAATTCAGATACAAGCAATTTTCTTCTCATGTAATGAAGAAGAAGATTGATATATATATATATATATATATATATATATATATATATATATGTTTACATGAATAATATAAAGCATTTTTTGTAGTTAATAGAGCTTAAAGTGCTATAAAAGAAAGAATATCTATAATTTAACTTGTCATAAGCATACTGCTTTGTTTTCCCAGTGTAGATAATTCAGTAGAAAACGTCCTCGAACTAAAAGTCGTATTAACATGATCAAGTAATCAATCAACGTCGAATTTCCGGTCAACTGAAGATTCTCAACATCGGCAACCTAAAAACAGGCCTCTTGATCTTCTCAATTACCCATATCCTGCCAAAACTGTCATCTCCATTTTGACGAATCTAACAATGCTCGTTCGATGAGCTGTCAAATTATTTTTCTACTGAGATAAAATTGGCAAGCAGGGGAAGCCACTGAAAAAGAAATAATACTCTTAGAATGAACCGTGAAACTCTCTGCTTTTGTTACATGAAACGAAATAAATTCTTAATTGCATTTATTTTTGTTATTCTATTACTTTTAACTAAACTTAAGATACATTTTATATATTTTATGTTTAATTGAAAGTAATAGAACGATGAAACGAATTGCGATTAACAAATCTGTGTAAATTAAGCTATATTGAGAATATCTCTAACATGGGTTGTTTTTTAAATTTATCTTGAAATTTTTTGTGGGAAGCTTAATGAATTCCGATGATAATCCGCAATATATACAAGATTATTCAAAATGAATCATCCGATTTCAAAATTCCATATTTTCAAAAATAAACGACACAGAATGATAAGTAATACATGAATGCAAAGAGAAAATATGGAAGCTCTATATTGTGAACAGTAGATGGCTTTCGTGTGTTCTTCGTGAAACTATGTCACGAAAGTTGTTTTAGAAGATTTCACCGAGGTAGCTCACGGTTGGATGGGTCGCAGTGGATCAGATGACTTGATATTACACAAATGGCCATCTAAGTCACTTGATATGGTTCCATGCTATTATTTCCTTTGGGGGTTTGTAATTTCATTCAATTATTTTGAAAAAAAATGGAAAGAATAAGTAAAGAACTGAAACTAGTACTAGTTTAAAAATGTTTGACGCTGTTTTTATACTAAGCATGTCGAAGAAAGGCACTTTCGAAAAAATGGGTAGAGGACTGTACGAGAGAAAAACAGTACCCACACAATTGTTTTTATTAAGAAAAAATATACATATTTTAATTTAATCAATTTTTTTCTTGGATTTTTGTTAAAATGTGAAATGATATACCAATTGGAAAGAAAAAAAAAATTAAACGATGCTTGCAAGTTACACATTTTATTTAAATTCATCAAAAAATTCTAAGAACAAAATATATATTATAGGCCAAATTTTTCAGAAGGAGAAGCAATGATACCGACAATTATTACATCAACTAGTTATGTACATTTTATAACTTTTATCACATTTTGAATATCTTCCACACAATAATATTCTTTCTGAATTTCAGACTTGATGGATGTGTAGCTCAGAAACAAAGACCAATGGTTCATACAAATCGAATGCCATCGAATAACACAAAAAGTAGCATTACTTTCGTAAAAATTACATAATTTGAATTGAACCGGAAGAATGTTGTTAGAATTTTGCCATTCCCCCCTCCTCTTTTCATTCGACCTATACCGTTTCAGAGCAGTGGCAGTGACCGCATGACTGCTGTTTGTGGATGGTGCAAGAACAATGGATGAGATGCATCTTTACTGGAGGAAGTGGTGCATGAACTGTGGAAAAAAATAGCCGAAAAAATTATCTAAAAAAAAGTCGCCCTGTCTGCAGCAGAAATTCGAAATTTATCCGCGCTATTTTTACTACCCGAAAGGTTTTATTTTTGTCCACTTTCGTGCAAAAAGAATAAACCAGATTATGCAGATTTTGTTTGCTGTTGGTTTAATCATGACCTTGGCTTAAGACCCGCAGAAATAGCTCGTGATCGCTGCTGCAATTATTGTTCTAGATAATCATCTTGGGTTTTTACCATTTCAGTAAATTCAGTCTGTTGTCGTATCTAATATATTTTAGATAGTGTAAAATATCAATGCGGTTCTCGAAGGAATGCATAAATTTGTTGAAAATTAATTTGTTTCTAAAATTTTCTATGATTTCCCCCCCTATTCATGGAGGGCTGGTTATAATATTTTTGATAAAATTGTACAAAATGCATAACACGGTTCTTGCTGCGAAGTAGGATTTGTGAAACATAGGTATCCTGAAATTTTACGTTAAGGTGATTATTTTTTTGGTAATTTCATTCTTTTGATTTTTAGCCAATTCTTATCAATTTTTTATATTGTTTCGAACTTGATGTGGGAATATTGGGGCTCTACATTTGTTTTAATAAATTTCATGTAACTTAAAGACCGATAAATTTAAAATCGCATTTCATAATGTTACATCACAATTAGTAACTAATTCTTAATTTTATACGTAGAGAAGGCATTTATTGATTTTTGAATCGTATTCTCGAGAGAGAAAATTATGAAATATTGAAAATACTCGTACGTGTATTTTTTAAAAAATTAAATATCTGTTTGCTCTTTGAAAGAAATCTATAAAAGATATTACACTCATATATATTAACCTTTATCGATATATTTTTATCCATGTTTCCTGCCTTCTCTTTTATCATGAAGTTTAACTTTACATTTTATATTTACAAATTAAAGCGAATTGCATATTTAGAATCAGTCGATTGATAATAAAGGAAATATAAATCGCTTAGAAATAGTTCGTGATACCATGTACTTCATGGATTTTTCTAAATAGTGATTTGTTTCTCGTTTGTAAATCTTTTGAATCTTACTTCGGTTAAGGAAAATAATTTATGGCCATTAACGAATGTTTCACTTTATTTTTGTTAATTAAAGCAATAAATTGGACATTTTTATGTTTCATTTTAAAAAGTTTTTTTTTTCTATGCATGCCTCTGTATTCGAATAATTGACCTTTTTGTTACAAATACTTGCCACATTCAAACTTGCAAAAACTTAAGCAACGTTTCTTTTGGAATCGAAGGTTTCGTAAGAAGCTAAAACACAATTGGTGAAATTTAAAAAGATTTGCTTTGCGTGATAACTTAATGCTCTGTTGCTTTCAGTATTAATTCTAAATTAGTCCTGTAATATTTGCATAGTGAAGGATTCGGATTTTGTCGACCTTGTAACCTTTTCTTTGTTACTTTTTATTCATTTTTAAAACATTCTTATACTTACATTTTTATGCATTCGTAACAAGCTTTTAATTTTTTTTTCTTTTCTTTTTTTCATTGTTTGTGTATGAAAAAAGATATAATTTTTGGTTTTTTTTTGTTTTCTCACATACTTTTATTATTATTATGGAAATATATTTCTACGTTATGGAAGATTATCAAATTGAAAAAGTAGCGATTGCTATTTTTTTAAAAATTTATTTTGATACTCCTGAAACATGTTACTTTTAATTTAATTATTTTGAAAATTACTGGTGTATTGCCTTTTTATTAGTATTATTTGAAAAACTCTATGAGTGAGTGACAGATAAAAATTAATGCCAAAGATTAATATTTTATTTATTTTATTTTTTATTTAGAAATTGTACAAGATGTTTTTACTAGAATCTTTTATAAATTGTTTCCATTGAAATTTATAGCAGATTAAATTCTCTCTCTCTCTCTCTCTCTCTCTCTCTCTCTCTCTCTCTCTCTCTATATATATATATATATATATATATATATATATATATATATATATATATATATATATATATATATATATATATATATATATATATATAATTTTTACTTTATGTTATTGAGATCTTATTACAAAATTTTTCAGGGTTGCCTGTTATATAAATCAATCACTTACTTGGTTACTTTCGTTGTCATTTAAAATTCGAAATTTTATTCTAATACGTTGTTATTTATTTGTAAATCAGTAATAACATCTCTCAGGATTTTCGTATTTTATTTCATTGAATAAAAAAGAAGGAACAAAAGCCTTGATCATGGAATGTAGTTCGTGCAACTAAAATATGAAATCTACATAGGTGCATTATTATCTTGTATTTCTGAGTCAATGTTTCGTGTTCTGAGAAAGAAACATTGTAAGAAACCTTGATCAGGGAATGTAGTTTTCTCAACTGAAATATCACGGTAAGTTTGTTCCAGTTTTTGAAAACTTCTTGTTTTGATTCTACTCATTCTAGAATTCGAACCTAAAACAAAAGAAATTATGATACAGTTTCGTTGTCTTGTGTGTAATTTGTCATTATAGGAAATGAGAAGGGAGAAAAAAAAGTTATATACCTTTTTTAATGCTTTTGCATGCGTGAGGCCTCTTTTGTTTTTTGTGTGCGTCACTTGCACGCTTCTGTTATTTTGTGGAATCTGGTTTTTGTCGGGAACTTTTTCGTTGTAACAAAGAAAAGGAGAATTATTTTCTATGTAAACGTGGAAGGTTGCGCAGGTACCACATTTTGCGCTCTGCCATTCAACGCCCACTTTTCAAGGACCCTGCCAAATTGTCTACCAACATCATAGCTCTGTCTTGGAATATATCTTTTGGTGTTCTTATAATCTTATTCACAATAGACTTCTTTTCGACAGAACGAATTGCCAGTGAAATGGAATTATGATTAGATAGAGAAGACTAAAATGTTACTGGCAGAATGCTCTTTTGTTACAGTAATTCCTTTTCGGAGATTCGATAAAATGCTTCTACTGTATGAGACATTTTTTTGTCGATTTTATGAAACTTCACAAAATTTTATGTTACATAATTGTATTTTCAAAATGTGAATAACAATTTGAACTGACTGTTACGATTGTTATGACGTCGTTTTCTATGGGACTTTCAAAAGTAGAATAAAAGGGGAACTTGAGCTGTAGGAGAAAGAGAAGAGATAATGATCGGAACAGTGACAAGTGTGTGAACTGTAGTGAATTGTCATCTTATTTTTATGCCAAAATACATTTCTGTTTTCAATTTGTAATGGTGAATTGAAACTTCGCACTTTTTCTATTATTGGGGCTGCCAATATACAACGAATTCAATAAAATATGATAAAATATCTGTTGTATTTTCTTTATGAAATGGTAATGTTTTGGTGGGGGGGATAAAATTCATGTACTATTTGAAGTAGTAAGAAGAAATTTTGTTTTTTATGTAACTTTCAGTTGTACCTAAGCATAAATTATTATTTATGTAATTCTTGAAATCTATAACATTATTATTATAGTGGCAAATCACTTTTTTTTTCCCCAAATAAATTTAGAAATAAAAGAGAACACACTTATACATTTTCGTATTCTTTCATTAATGCAATAAACATTAAATGATTTTTTCCAAAAAGTTAAAATTTGTGATGTTTAAGTTAGTTAAAAAACATGTTGAAACTGAAATTCTAATGATCATTTTTAAAAATACATATATAAAAATATTATGAGTATTTGCCAAAATATAAAAAGAACCATCGTAACTGATGTGTTCCCATGCTATCGAGAATTTTATGACACAGATCCTTTGCTCCCTTTTTTATCGAATGAAAGTTGAATTTTTAAAGAATTGAATTTTTGAAGTTGTTGAATTTGAAGTTTTACATTCAAACGAGTGGTAATTATAACAAATATTTTTACCGTTATTTAGTAGTTATTCGCAAAAAAAAAAAAAAAAAAAAAAAAAAAAAAAAAAAGAAAAAATCTTTACTGAGATACTTGAGCTTCTCCTATGAAAATTTTAAAACCCGCCTTTAAGAAAATAATCTGTCTTTAAATTATATTCAATTTAATTTGTATCGTGCAGTGTATTAAATTCGTAATATTTCAATCAAAATGTATGAAAAGTTCAACACGATAATGAATATATTTGATCAATTTCGGTGTATGCGTTCTTTCACAGATAGTGATAAATCACTACGATGATAAAAAAAAAAAATTCAGTGGTTAGAATGCAAAAACTAATTTTTTTATATATATATTTGATTTGATAAACTTGTTTGTGGACTCTGTCAGCATCGTTGCTTTCTACAAAAAAAGACCTTTCGTAGAATTTTTAAAAGTATTGCTTATCATTCCTCTTCCATTATTTCCAGAGTCCATCAAAAGTGAGTTTGCGCTAATAAAGATAAAATCAAAGTCAATGATTATTTAAAATAGTAAGAAACTTAAGAAAATTAATTTTTTATGTATTTCAAACTTGCGTAAGTATAAATTATTATTTATGTAATTCTTGAAATCAGTAAAATTATTACTCACCCGTTGTGCCTATTTGTTCTTCTGCTGACAAAATGCTCATTAGTCTATAGGTAACACGTCAGGAGAATTTGTCGAAATATGTTGCAAAGGTATACATGCAATACCTTTAACAGTTTTCATTTTTTGAAGAATGCAGCAGTAGTTGTTGATGTATGAGACTGGGAACTTTATCCTGATTCAGATTTTCTCTTTGATAGACACTGGAATGACGAAATAAAATTTCAACTGTATATATCGCACGTAAAACATTTTGCTGATGGTTTGATGAATTGATTTTAACATTGTTTTCCACTCTTCTTATTTTTAATTTTCCATTGTAAAAGAAACCTGCGACAATCACAAGGCCTTTATTTTCTTTGTTTTGTGGTAGCCAAGTTTTGACATCTTTTCTCCCACATTTTCGTCAATGAATGTGCTTTTTTTTTTTTTATTGCAGTCGTTTAGGTAAATCCTTTTTTCTTTCCTTGTAGAAGCAATGTTTGACAACTTTATTTTTTCCTTTTAATAACTGCCGTTGCTTCAAATCCAGAAATTTTTGTACCATACATTTTATCATGTTCTTTAATACCAGAATAATAATAGTTCTTTTCGGAAAACAAATCCAATGATTCACAACATACATTACGTCCACTATTCTGAAAGCAGAATAAATTTAAAAGTACCTGGAGATAATTTGAATATCAAATAACAAACTGTTGTCAGGAATGGTTTTCCCTATCCATTTGCATTTTCTAACCTTACTTTACAACCTTTAATCGAAATTATTCTTTAAAATGTGTAAATACATTCTGTATTTTTCGTATAAAGTGTATGGTTTTTAACATTCGGAGACAAAACAAACCACGATTGCTACCGCAATACAGAAAAAAAAAAAAAAAATTACCACTTTATAAATCAGTGTTGCCATTCTCTTATTGTTTCGATTTGAAGTATAAAATAAAGTTTTTACCAAATTTATATTTTGTTTGCCAACCAGATGTTTTAAAAAACGCTTAATTAGTCAAAACAAAGGGATTTTTTTTTTTATTTAATTGATGCCATTCACATCTAACTTGTACAAGTTTATAGAATTTCCCTGTTCGAGTATTTGAGTATTTTTAGAAGTGACACATTAAAACATTTGTATTCCAATAAAAGTCTCAATAAACACTTTCAAATAATAATGTACTTCGTCTTTTTGCATTCGATTATTTGAATTAATTTTAAAATCTCCGTTATCTTTTGATGTAAGTTGTTGATTTTAATAATTTTTAACGCCTTCCTATTACCTAACTCTTCCGTTATCTTTCAAATCACTAACAAAAAGTGTCTACATACAGATATATCAAATTTCAATCAATTAAAATAGTCACAGGTTATCGGTCTTACTTATTTATGCCAAGAAGATAAAAGCTGTTTATCAGTTCACTGTCCCTCAACATGTTTACTAACAAGCTATACGTAAATATTACATATCAAGCGTATCCCGATACTTTTGTTCTAACAGATGATAAACGTAGTTAAGGTGAAGCTTCATTTTCAACTTCTACAAGGCAGATTTGGATCTTGTCTCAAGCAATATAAAATTAGGTTCACACATAAGTGTGAGTATTCCGCCCACTATTCAATGCCTTCTAACTTCTGCTAATCTTCTACGAACTTCGGCATATCTTATATGTTCATATTTCGCAATCTAGTCTAACTTATTTGCCTAGATCATGTTTCATTTGGTTGGGTAGAGGTTTTTATTTTTCTTCATTAGTCCCCAAGATAATAAATAGAAGAACACATCATGTGATTGTTTTTTAACGTCGGACTCAGAAGCAACGCGTCGCTCGAACGGGCGACGGACTTCGTAATTTCGAACCTCGGTCAAATGATGAGGACGACACCTGAGCTAGCACCTCCCTCTCCGAACTTCCAGACCATGCCAACGAGAGCACTTGAGACTCCAACATATTTAACGTGTATCGGCCTTGCTTTACGACGGGTCTTTAGTGGCATCAGGGCTCGAACCCACGAGTGGGAGACCTTGACCACTAGGCTACCGCGGTCACAGAAAAACACGAATAGACCTTCATTACAAATATAAACCCCTAATATAACACGGATGAGAAGTGTCTTTTTTTTAAAAAAAATCTGTTATTTTATTTTCTAATAATAAATAAATTAATTTTGCCAAACATTAGCATAAAGTTAGGTGTTACTCCTTACTACTGTTTGGAAAGGATCATTACTCAAATTTGTGTAATTTCTATATAAATTTAATGAAATTATTGTTGGAAAAACTCTGGAATTGTCATTATATACCTAGCGTTAAATTTATTCACAGGAGAAGGGAGGTCTCTATGTCTCGTGATTCGTTATCTTGCTTAATAAAACAATTGTTGTCTGGGAACTATTGACCGATTCAGATCATGTTTAACTATTATCAGAATAAAAACCTTCAAAGTGAAATATTCGCACCCTGATTCTGTGAAACTGTATAAATCATGCTTTAAAAGGTGACTTTTAATATCAGTGAATACTACAAGCTTTAAATCAAGCAGTGGGAATTTTTTAAATTTAAAGGGGGGGAAAAACGATTTTAAAATAAGGTAAGGTTTTGGAAATGCTTAAAAATTAATTTGTTATATAAAATTAAAAGATTTTTGAAGATTAATATTATAAAATTGGAATATATCTGTTAAAAATTTAAAAAATTTCTTTTACGAATACGTATTTTGTATATTAATATACTAAATGTAATATTAACTCTCCATTTTCCCTTGATATAAACTGATATGTTTTTATATAATTATTTTCTTGTATGTGTAAATATCGATAAAACGCTCTCAGTTTCAATCAATTTTTTTTAATTTTTATAAAAATTGGAATATTTTAAAAATGTATTAACTCCTAAATTAAACATGTAAACGAAAAAATTTTATGATTAAAGAAATGAAATTCGCATCAAAGTTTTTTTTTTCTTAAATTCTAATGATAATTAGAGTATGAATTTGATTTAATTAATGTCGCTAATTACCTCCTGCTCTATGCTTGAAGGTACTTATTTAAAATGTTGTTACTATTTGGATTCGACCTTGAACTGCTTTTATGGAACAAATATTTAAATCAGAAGTTGACCTTAAGAATTTTTTACTGACGAAAATGAAATATTGGGTGCTTTCTGATGTATTAATTATATGATTAATGAATTTAAAATGTAAATATATATATGTATGATTAAATTAACGTATTAAATTAAATTGTTTTTTAGCATTTCATTACAATATATATATAATCTAATCACCATTAAACCATAAATAAACTAATTCAAATGTTCATCTTGTTTAGTAGTTATAAAATATGCAATGAAACGTGTTTGTTTAAAAGTTTCTTTAATTATATGGTATAATAGTACAGTGGTTTTTTTAAAATCAAAATTTAATTAAATTTTTGAATATTATTGTTATTTAGCTCCTGACAATCTAATATGTGACTTATAAGGGGTTTTTTTTGGTAAAAATTGTGTTTCATTTTTCTGTGTTTTTATGAATTATTTTGATATAAATTGTCTTTTCGTTTTTGTCTTTATTGTTCTTTGGTAACTAAAGCTGCCAAATGCTAACACACTACCCTTAAAATACATTCTTTTTATATTCAAACATTTTTGTGCATTCATTTCCTATTTTATTTGTTTTTCGCGTTTTCTTTGTTTGTAAACTTTTTTTTTATCAGTTTCGATTGTATTTTCCCCCCATATTTTTTGTTTCAAACTTTTTTATCAGTCGTTTTTATTAAGATAGTACCAATAACAAATATTTCTTTGTGTATTGTAAAAACAAATTTAGAAGCGGTTAATTCTTTAATAACAACTGTTTATTATAAATTTGGATTACTACAAACAGTTATTAATTTGTTTTTCTTCAGAATACTTAAATGAAACAAACATTGCACTACAAATGTGCTGAATTGTACCTTTATTATGACTCACGTATCATCTTTTTTTCCCTTCACTACTTCATCGCAACAACATACACTAGTAATATTAGAAGACTAACGATGTGGTGTTTTCAGTTCTAAGGAAATTATAATAATTTCCTTAGCCTCCAAAGTCATCCATCACCATTTTTTACATTCTAATTGCATCTTTCGTCGGAGAACGAAAATGTAACAGGTTTTAACCCCGAGATTTAAATTATAGTTCTCATACCCCTCCCTAACGCCCTAAACTGTTGGAAAAGAAGTTTTCTATGTGAGTGAAAACATCTGATATATTTTGTAAGTTTTGCATAAAAGAAAGTTAAAGAATGCTTTCTTTGTTCAGATGTACCATTCATATAAGGAGAATAAATTCTCGAAATATATTCTAGAGAGAAACGCGTTTGTTATTAAAGTTAGTTTAAATTATATGTTGTGTGAAAAAAGACACATGTTTATTTTTTCATTTTGTTTGATGTACATATATCGGTGTTCTCTTTCATTTCTTCTTTTTATTGTATCAATATATTATGTTGGTATATAGGTTTAGGAATAGGGATATTGTTATTCATAATTATTTTTAAAATGATAATATAATTATAAACATGGAAGTAACAACATTATCATAATCGAAGTATTTCGTTAGAAATGTCAGAAAATTTAGTATTTTTCCTCAATTGTAATGAATACTATATAACAGATTTTCGTGATATTTTACTTCGGAAGAAGTTATTTTTTGAGACAAAGTTGATTCACGCCAATGACTAATGCAGGAGGGATCCATGGAATCCAGAAAACCCAGCCATTAAAACACATTTATATTAAAAAACACATTAGAAGCTTTGTTATTTCAACTAGTAAATATTTTTGACTTCTTTCACATAAAAAAAATCTGCCATCGTAACTGATACACTGATGTATCAAAATACTCGTTTAGTTGCAGAAACTCAGAGAACGAGTAATAACTAAAATAGAGAAAAAACGGCAAAAATGTTTCAAATTTAAAGGAAAGTAGTACATTAGTATAACACAATTGGTATTTTTAAGTGACATAAAAGAGGGGAAGGAAATATTGTTAAGATATTCTTTTGAAGAAATAGAAGCTATAAAATACTGGCGTTGTGTGTGTGTGTGTGTGGAATAACTAAAATAATGGACTGTTTTATAAGAATTCCAGAATATCCTGCTAACGAAATGTTGGAAAATACAAAACCTCAAAATGAATAATTTTAATTTGTGATTCAAGAATAATGCAAAAAGTTCCAAAACTTACACTTCAGTAGTGGTTTCTTTTGCTGTTAAATTTTTAAAAATAATTATGTAAAATTATATTCAAAATCCTCTCACGGAGAATGCAATGGCATTACTCTATCAACATTTTCTCCGGACTGCACAAAATGCATCCATTAACTCTGGTCCCGAGACAATCTTCCCCATTAGTATTCTAGCATTTAATGATCCCACCGAAAAACATAACCTGTCAAATTATGATCTAGTTTCTGATTCTGTTTCTTCTCCTCCAGAAACAGGTGTAACAAGATCTACAGCTGGTGTTCTTTTTCTGTCCTGAATCTCCACCGACTGCCGCTATGCAAGACAAGGAGACCGTGGACGATGCTGAAGAGGCCTTGACTTGCAAGACTGACATCATCAGCGATCGCCACCCGACTCCGGAAAAGAAAGACTCCTCTGAAGGACGCAAGGAATCCACCAAAGACGGAAAATTTGCCTTCAGGAAGATGAAGACGCCCAAGAAAGGTAAAGGAAGATTTACCACGTTGTTTGCAATGGCGAGCATTGAAAGTTGTCGTCATTTTTAAGAAAAAGAATCTTGGGCACTTTTTTTAAACTTTGAAATACTCCAAAATTAATATAATTTCTTTCTATAAAGCGAAGACAGTAGAGTATTTTAATACTCTAATTATTTCCATGTGTGTAAAACTATTTTTTTTTTTTCTGTATGCAATGCAGAAAAGCCATTTTTCGTATCCTAAACTTAAACATATTGTGTTAGAATTCCATTTAACATTTAAGATAAAGTATCGTTTTTTTATGAAACGTTCTCGCATTTTAAGAATGCTATGTGATGAAAAAAAAAATGTATGCATTATAATTGGATATAAATGTATGCGTGTGTGTGCGTGCTCCAGATAACGGATCTCAATCTTTAACATTACAGACAACTTTAATGCAAGTTCATAAGTTATGAATATTTAATGGCATTATTATTGGTTAAGCATTAATCTCGTGAGAATGTCTCCCGCGTTATTTTTTTATATTGGGTTACAGGCGGAAGTAGTATTGGATATTACTGAGAGAAAAAAAAAATTCTTTGAAGTTATTTTTGAAGTTTATGTTTTACACGTTAAATTTGATAGAAAATTTATTAAATATGTTCGAGTCCTTACAAGTATTCAAAAATTGCATCTACGGATGTATTTTTAATGAGATAAATCAATATATAATCTTTCTTTTTATTTCAATTTCTTGACGCGAAACATATTTCTTCCATTTTTTACTATATTGATTTTCTCTTAGGAGTAGCACGTGTTGTGATACAAAACGACCCCCTTTTTATTGTTGACTAAACAAAAAATTTTATGGGCATTCCCGTTTTATGCTGTGGCATGAAGGCGGTCTGCGCGTTCCAACGCTCTCTTTTCTCTGCTACACATGTAATGTAAGCCACCCCAACGCGGGCGTTATCTTTCCTTCATGGCTTAGAAGTATAGTTGCAGAAAAGTTCGAGAATGATTAAATAAAATCAAATATTTATTACTCTAAACTACTGCATTCTTTTCCTGAATATCAACATTAAATATGACATCACCAGAAGTGTGACATAAGTCGACAGATTTGTCACACATACATAATCATGACAATTGAATCTATTTTAAACCATTACAAGTTTCATTAATTTGTAAGTTTATAAGAAGAATTTTAAAGGTAGAAAATCTAATTTTATTGAGATGTGTTATTATAGTACGATTATGTGGAAATAATGATAAACCCCGACTTCATTGTTAAGCTCACGATTTTCATTATTTTAACTTCTTCGCATAAGTGTATATTATGTTAAATTTTAATGTTGTTTTTATAATTCCGAAAGGATTGTCGATTGTCTTTATGTTACTCTTGTTTAATATAAAGTAACTAATTAATTCAAGTGTAGCAAAAATTGCGAAATTAAGCTATTACAAATCGTGGCAGTCAAGTTTCTGTATGTGTCATATGCTACTGATTGATCGTTCTCTATTTTTGTTATATTATAATTTGTTGCGTTTTAACATCGTTGTTTTCGAACTTGTTTTTTTTTCGGGGGGGGGGGAGATTATCAAAGTTGCCATTTTAATTTTCCTATATCTTATATTAATGCGCCATCTTATCTTTAGATTTCACTTTTAAGTTCTCTCTCTTTTTTTGTGTTTGTTGAAACTGTGCTCAACTTACTACCTAATCTACTTCCCCTCCCCTCGAAAACACGAGTATCTTCACTGTACGTAGATTGTAATATCTGCACACAAAATAATTACAATGGTCGTAAACGTTTTTCCTTCTAACTTAAATTTGACATTGATTTCTCACCTGATATCAGAGAATAGAACCTGTTCTCGGAAAACATTTTCATATATGTTAGAGGAGGAAATTAACATTCTGATTTCCCTTAAGATAAACTTCTTTGTCTTGTTTAACGGAATAAAAGTTTTAAACCGAATAATTACTTGATGACATAAATGCAATAACTTTAGTTTTAATTTGGAGAGGACAGAGTTTTATTTCACTTTCGTTTAAATATTTAGAAGCTTTTGGGCCTAGTTCGCAACTTAGACGATATTTTATCTGTACATCTTTTTCCTTCTACCTTATTGGAATTTTAATGTTCAATTGTCATGAACCATTGTTCATCGTAGTGGACGATGTTCATTCGTAAAGGCAAGTAGCGCTCGCTGTTGTGTGCCAATATATATGTGTGTGTGTGTAACTTGAGAAAATATTGTAATTACAAGGGAGAATGTATGTATAAAATTACATCGATATTCTGGTCTAGGCCAAAATACTTTTAAAAACTGAAAACGAAAGGGAAATAAAACCCACAAATATTCTTCCAATTTAGATTCAGTTATTTGTAATATGTATCATCCGAGAAATTATCCGATTAAAACTTAAATTCCATAAAAGAACACGAAACATACGTAGAGCTGCATATTTTAATATGTTTCTTATTTCTGTTTCAATTAGTTCATTTTTTATCTGTACATATGTTTCACCCATCGTGTTTTTTGTACTTAAGTATATAAAATTCAATTTTTCATCAAAGATATTTTTCTCATACTTTGATTATTTTTAAATTTTAGGCTCGCTGATTAATGAATATAGTTATATGTTTTAAAACCACACAAAAAACTTTTATTAATATTGGTGAATTTCTTTGCTTGAAAAATATTATAAAAAATTAGTTATTTTCTTTAACACTAGATGAAGAAAGCCTTGAAAATGCCAGATGTATGAAAAAGATTTTTAAAAAAAATCCTTAAGATTAATTTCATTAATCAGATTTAATAATGATTACGGTATTTTTTTCATATTCGGCGACTGGTTGCAGAATATTAAGAAATAAAATTAGTGACATTGAATGAGCTATGATGTTGCCAGCCGTAACTCTATATAAATTAGGAAATCGTGTTAAAATTCCGGTTTTGTGATACATGAGAATAGCCAAAACGCATTGTAAGTGTAATTTGATTGAATAGCGTTTATTTTCAACATCCGGGTACTGTAGGTAATTCAAATGAATATTTCAAAATTATTTTAATTCCTGTGGAAGCCTTTATACTAAAACTTAATTTCTATAACAATTTAATTGTCTCAAAAAAAGCTTTAGAATTTTTTCTTATATGTTCTTTTTCTGGATATTACTGTTTCTAGAAATCTATTGGATTTTTTTTTTGTTCATAATCACACTTTTTTTTATAGCATTTCTGTAGAATTTAAATCGTGGAAATGAAATTAACTCAGTTTTTTTCCGATAAAGCTAAATATTAAAGGAACTTAAATATATCAATGAAAAAAAATTTTTACTGTAGAAAATTTAAGTATATAAAAGAATTTTGAGTGTTTTTGTTCCTGCGAGAGAGAGGAATAAATAACAAGATAATGAAATGGTTTTAATTTGAGAAAAAATACATGTTTATTTAATACTGGAAAAATTTCAAAATTCATAGATCAGGGCCCCTTACCCTTTAGAACTTAACCGTTGCCAATCCTTGAATTTCAAAGTCAGTTAAATTGAAAAATAAAATATTTAATTATGGTTAAAGGTCGATAATTATTTTATCAATCTTGTACAAATAGTTGAAATTATTCTTATCTATTATGTATGGATAATTGAAATTATTTTATCAAATATGTATAGAATGTAATGGATAAAAGATATAATAAACAAATAAAATACAATACTTTGGAAATTATCCTGATAATCTGTTCTTCTGGATTCTTAGAAATATTTTTTCTAACGAAACACACATATTTCGTTTTGGGGAGGTGCCAAAAAGTTTTGGTGTCGCTGATATACACTGTAAATATAACATTTAAGAAGGCATTAAACCAATTTTCGCAAACTGATGTTGAAGTGGAATTCTGCTTATATATATATAAAATTATTAAGTGCAATTCTTGAAGTTGCTGAGATTTATATCAATTGGAACTCAAGTTCACAATCTTAGAAACTCAATGTCAAAAGCTAACATGAAGCCAAGGATGTCCTTAGTGGAATTCCTGTGCGACACATAAGCTCTTCCAATCAAATAAAATTTGTTAAGCTCACGGAATTGAGCAATCGTTGTTATCAGAAAACTTGTTGAATTTGTTCGTTGAAACTTGTGAAATCGAATCGTACATAATTGTACAATAAATGCTTAATGACTGGAAGATAATGAATTCGCATTTTGATTTCATCAATGACCATTATTCTTAATATGAATGTGCTTCATATTATGAACAATGTTGCTTCTATTTCTTTCCTTAGTTCCGAAATCAAAGGAATAAAATACTTCAGATGTCATCAGACTTAGGTTAATATTACTATTTCCGTTGCCAAAACCTTGTATACAATTCTGAAGTGACGATAATTTAAAATGAACAGCTATTTAAAAACTCAAATCACCAAAAAATTTTGAATAACTTTTTAGCTATTGAAACTTGCGAATTTGTATTTTACGCTGATAATAAATTATGTTTAATTATTGTATAAGATCGAAATGTATTTTTTTTTCACCGACGCTGATGTACGAAGGTTATTCTTAAATTTCATGAGCTTGGATTACTACCTGAAGCCAAATTTCAAGTTTCGTCCTTTTCGAAGCACGAATATTCATTTCCATCGATCTAACTCAACAAACATGGCAATTTCCTTCTGCGTGAGGGACTGGATACGGCAACTTTAATTTCCTGGCCCGTACTAAACGTAATACCTCTTAACTCATTCATAAGTGAATGAAAAGCCCTGAAACTGTAAAATGCATTGCCAGAGTTATTTAGAAGATGTCGTTGGATAGTGTTTCTTAACCGCTATGGCCAGAATCGGGTTACGAGAAAAAAGATAATCTCAAAAGATTCTTCTAGGTCTTATAAAAATTGAGATCCATAAGTCTGGAGACAGTCCAAACTCCACAATGATACTTTATCTAAGTATTCAAAGTATACGCATCTGATCTTCTATTTTTTTATATACTTTTAACCATTAAGTTTTTACAAAAGCAAAGAAACGATAGTTTCTCATTGGTTTTACTCGCATAAACAAAGCACGTCATGAACTATTACCGAAAATTACACTCTCAAAATTAGGGTTATATCAAAAGTCCACAACTTTTCAAAAAACCATCTTCGGCGATGGCGGTGGAATCAACTCATATATTTTTCTATTTCAGAGAAACCGGACAAGAACAGTCCGTCTAAATATGAAGGAGATGGGGTTATCTTCAAGGCAAAATTGATTGGTTTGGAATCGGTACCGGATGCAAGAGGGGATAAAATGTGCCAAGATGCAATGCAAAGGCTTAAAGTAAGAACATTAACTTCAATATTTACTCTACATTTGTATAATATTTCTGTTCGAAGTATTATAAAATTACCGAATATTGGTTTGAAATATATGATACCACTCCTTTACAAATACGTTCTTACTGTAAGGGATTTTGTAAAATTATCGCAGTAAATCGATAGAAAATAACCCTCGAATTTTGAAATACTTATGATGTAAAATATATAGTATATTAAAATATTTAAAATCGGAATCGTTCCAACAGAATTGAGAATGTGTATGTTCTATTAATGCTCTCTCTTTCTCTCGTATTTGATTGAACTTGACATACTTTGATATGATCTGAATAACTCCTAAATGTGAATTGCTTCTTCTTGTTAGATAAATGTTACAAATGTTTTATAACTTTTTCGTATTTATATTGAATTAACATATTTCTACCTTATCTTTGTATCAATTAGCTAAGTAAAAACCTATCCGGGCCTAAGAAGTCCTATCTGGAGGTGCCCCCTCTATTTTTGTAGCCTT
The DNA here is from genome assembly GCA_019974015.1 of Nephila pilipes. Classification (NCBI taxonomy): domain Eukaryota; kingdom Metazoa; phylum Arthropoda; class Arachnida; order Araneae; family Nephilidae; genus Nephila; species Nephila pilipes. The sequence continues at coordinate 107,962 of BMAW01008532.1, read as the reverse complement.
TGGGCCTGGAATGCTAATCTTCTTATGAGTACATACCCCGAAAAAACTCCTAATTAGAAACTTACGAACATTTGATTTGAATAGATTTTTTTTTTGTCTTTTATTTCAATTATGAAAATAAAATATTCCTTTTCTTCCCCAGTTGAATGTTAAAAATATTGGTCCACACAAAAGAAAAATAAATATATGTGTTTCCCTCCAAGGAATAAAAATTAAGGATGAAAAGACTGGAGTAAGTATATTTTTATTTGTTCTTTTTATGATAACAATAATTATTTAATTGCTATTATAAATAATACTTTTACATTTTGAAATATAAAAAAAAAATAGCTGTAATTAAATGTCAAAGAACTGGAAATAATTTTTTTTTATTTCTCTGAAAATTGGTTAAATATTTTGTGTATATAATGTTTCAAGAACTAAATTAAGTACGGCTGATTTCTCAACTCTCCCCCCCCACTTTCCCACCGAGAGTAATTTCTAGAATTTTCTGACGAGAGAAAATTTCGAAATAAAAATGCATCATTAAACAAAACTTTTAATGAAAAATATTCTTGTTTTGTTATATATATATATATATATATATATATATATATATATATATATATATATATATAAATATAAATAACAGGTCAATTGAAAAAGTCCCTGGCCTGACACATAGATGGCGCTACTAGAATTAAATTCATATGTTTTTTAGTTAGCCCTAACCCTCAAAAGATGCGTGCATAAATTTGACAGCTATCGGATCATTAGTTTGTGAATTATAGCATTTTGAGTGAAGCAACTTTTGTTATTGTGAAAAAAATGGATAAAAAGGAATTTCGCGTGTTGATAAAATATTGTTTTTTGAAGGGAAAAAAAATACAGTTGAAGCAAAAACTTGGCTTGATGCCGAGTTTCCGGACACTGCCCCAGGAAAATCAACCATCAAGGATTGGTATGCTAAGTTTAGACGTGGTGAAATGAGCACCGAAGACGGTGAACGCAGTGGACTCCCAAAAGAGGTTGTTACCGACGAAAACATTAAAAAAAAATCCACAAAATGATTTTGAATGACCGTAAATTGAAATTGAATGAAATAGCAGACACTCTAAAGATATCAACTGAACATGTACATCATATCATTTACGAATATTTGGGTATGAGAAAGCTCTGCGCAAAGTGGGTGCAGCGCGAGCTCACTTTTGATCAAAAACAACGACGAGTTGATGATTCGGAGCAGTGTTTGAAGATGATCAAGCGTAATAAACCCGAGTTTTTGCGTCGATATGTGACAATGGATGAAACATGGCTCCATCATTTCACTCCGAAGTCCAATCGACAGTCATCCGAGTGGACTGCACACGATGAACCCTTCTCCAAAGCGGGGGAAAACGCAACAGTCGGCTGGCAAGGTTATGGTGTCTGTATTTTGGGATGCGCATGGAATAATTTTCATTGACTACCTTGAAAAAGGAAGGACCACCAACAGCGACTATTACATAGCGTTATTGGACCGTTTGAAGGACGAAATCGCCGAAAAACGGCCGCATTTGAAGAAAAAGAAAGTGCTGCTTCACCAAGAGAATGCCCCGTGTCACAAGTCAGTGAAAACGATGGCAAAAATCCATGAATTGGGCTTCGAATTGCTTCCTCATTCACCGTATTCTCCAGATCTGGCCCCCAGCGACTATTTCCTGTTCTCAGATCTCAAAAGAATGCTCGCTGGGAAGAAATTTTCATCGAATGAAGAGGTGATCCCCGAAACTGAGGCCTATTTTGAAGCAAAGGACAAATCGTACTACAAAAATGGTATCGAAAAGTTGGAGGGTCGCTATAATCAGTGTAAGGGAATTATGTTGAATAAAAAAAAAAAACTAATTTTGCCAAAAAAATGTGTTTTACTATGGTAAGCCGGGGACTTTTCAATTGACCTGTTATAATTCGAAAAACTTTACTTTAGAACAGTTTTGCTTCATATTGATTATTCTTTTAATAATTTGTTTCCATTTACTAAGAATTTCATTCCCTTTCCTTTCCTTCCGTCTCATCCAACAGTGATATAAAAAATTCGTTAACAAGTTACTTTATAAATTAACAATAAAAAAACCCTAATATTTTTCTTTTCATAGGCTGTAATGTATCATCACCCAGTTTCCTTGATATCTTTTATATCTCAAGACATATCAGACGCCAGGGCATTTGGTTATGTGTTTGGATCTACGAGCGAACCTCATCAATTCATTGCAATCAAAACCGAAAAACCAGTAAGATATATATGCATACCTTTTTAAACTTTATTTTATTTAATCGTGTTATTTTGTCTTAATCTAACTAGAAAATAAAACCCTGTGAAAAATAATTTAACAACTTTCGATCTTGTATCATATGGCACTTTATAATGAAATTACATTTTTAGAAAATATTCAATAGAAATTATTTAAAAAAAAAAAACCGGACAGATCCTTCGCGAATAAGAACTGGACCCGTTGCAAAATCAACTCAAACAAATTTCGTACTATAATCTAATAATTTAGCTCATTTTACCATTTATTACAGTGTACATATTGGAATAATAAGGTATGTAAATGAATTAATTGAATTATTTTAATAAAAATTAATATTTTTATCGAACAAAAGTCTTGATAAATTAAAATGAAAAAAATTAATTCTTATACATATAAAATACAGTTTGGTATGCGACTTTTTAGAATAAGTTTATAACATATGATTTTTGTTTCATTTTCTCAAATATTGTATAGAAAATTCGTTGCTAATATAATTATAATTTAGTTTGGTGGCTAATTCGGATTATGAGAAAATAAATAGTTATTGACTAATACAAGATCTTGGGTAATATTTTTAAATAATTTTCAATCATGAGAAATATATATTCTGCAGACTTGACGGTTATTAATAAGGTTAATGTTATGTCTAGAATAGTAATAAAATTTGAAAACAATTCAAACAAATAATTTGTAAATAAATATTATAGTATTTATAATATTGTGATCCTGGAAAGCAAAACTTGACGTCAAATTTTACTTCGTTAAATAAATTAGTGTCGTCTCGTAAAATCACAACGTGTATTCGGATTTAAGCTTTAAAAAAAAAAGAGAGAAAAAAAAGGAAAGAAAATATTGTTTTGCAAAATCAAAATAACTTGATCAATCAGCGGGGTAGGGTGCCAAGGATATCAGTTCATCTTTTGCGGGCTGGTACAACGCTATTCTGTGATGTTTTACTAAGTTTATAACCGATTGTCATGAGTCATAGACAAGTACATGATGTGATTGTTTAATATATATATTAAAAAAAAAAAAAAAAAAATGGTAGCGCCTTTGGTGGTTAAATCTGTTCTTTGCAAAACCTTGCATACAATAATTTTTTAACGTGTTACTTTTATTTTAGGCTTTCCATGTTGTACTAACCTTGAGGGATTTATTTCAAACTGTTTTACATCACAAACAGGAAGAAATACAGATTGTCAAAGAGCAAACGAGTGAAGAAAACAAAGCCGATAAAACGATATCGCTAGAAACAAAAGAAGTAAGTCACAATCCATAAAAAAATAATAAAAGTACGATTTACCTTATTTTATTAAAAATATATTATTTATTCAAAATGAATTATCCGATTTCGAAATTCCACATCTTCAAAAATAACGACACGGAATAAGTAATACATGAATACGAAGGGAAAATGTGGAAGTTTTATAATGCGAATTACCGGTATAAACACGCATTATTCCATTCCAAAATATATAACAGAATTAATTAAATTTATTTCCATTTTTCTAATTTTTTTCTTTTCTATCACTTTGTTTTGTTTTAAATTGTTTAGTTTTTAAATGGTTTTTTTTTCTTAATGTTTGGGTTTTAAATTTTAGATAAACTGTTTTTTTATGTAAATTTTTATTTGATTTGCGCGCGGCGCACACACACACACACACACACACACATATATATACACATATATACACACACATACATATTATCTCTCAATGGTTTATTCTTCATTACATTATGTAAGTTATTGCAAAATTAATTTTATTCATTTATGAACATTTTTTTAACGATGATTAATATTAACAAATAGGAAAAAGAAGTGAAAGCGGAAGAAGAACCAGCAAAATTAGCAGAGGAGCCAAAACCTAAAGATGAAAATATTTATTTTGTAAGGAATATTACTTTTTTCTCATAACTTCTAGTATATTTGTACTTATTATACCTATAAACGCCACATGCAATAAATATGACTACTGAATTCTTGTGTAAATATTTTAATAGACAGAGAGAATGGCTGTGTTTCATGGTGAATAAGGGGGAAATGTATGTATACAGTAGGAACCCTCCATGAAATGATGTTCAGTGAAATGTCTCCTTGTTGCACAGACTTTCTCTAGATATCTTCTGCCCTTCCGATATATCCGTTAAATTCCTGTTTAATTTTTTGTAGATGCAATAAATATCTGTGTGATGTACATGGTTGTGTAGGACGTTTTATTTTCAGCCATCAGTTTTTTTTTTTTTTTACTTATTTTATCAACTACTCAATTGATTAGTAAATATATCATTGTTACTGCTCTGTGCGAGCTATATTATCTCTACTACCTAATGTAGTGTTGAGATTATGTACATAATTTTAGAATACCAATCTATAACCATCAAAAAAAAAATACACTAGTATGAGATAAATACGTGCGCATTAATGCTTCATTGGTTTTCTTTGGTGTTCATCTTGTTAAGTGATAGTTCATTTTGACCATTTCTTTATAAAATATGTAGTCGTAGCCGACATGGTAGCCTGTACAGTGGATGACTGTTGTTTGTTCTTGTAGTGCTTTAAAGATATACACATATAAGATGCAATTTTATGGTGAAGTTTAATGGTGCAAGAGCCAGATGTGGCCATTCTGCGCCAAATAAGATGTAATTGTGATGGGAGACGTTAGAACGAGTGAGAAATAGAATTTGTAACGGCACAAAAGCTGGATGTGGCCATGCCACGCCAAACAAAGTAAGGAGTGAGTGTAAAACTTGATCTAGATGTGTGAAAAGATTGAAAATGATAAAAATATAGTTGACTAGAAGGAGGGTCAAAAATAAAGAAGGATCACTAAAGTATCCCGGGGGTGCGTCGTCCATTTTTATTAAATACAGTAAACTCCATGGGAGAGAAAAAGATCACTAGAGTACTTGGGGGATCATAATGCCCGTACCAACCTGAAGAAAGCAAGCCCCTAAGTTCTCTCAACCTAGAGAACCTGTCCCCTGATATAATCCCTAAGGGCTGAGTGTCCGGTTTTACCCCTAAACACAAGATACACTTTTTAGTCACCTCTTTCGACATGCATGAGCTACAGAGGCACTATTTTTTGCAATTTTAAAAACTGAAACAAAAGAAATTTTTGATAACAATGTCGGCAATGCTAGTTTTACATTTCTGTTTTTCGTTGATGTGTTAACGCAACCTAAAAGTCGATTTTTGTAATTAATTATATGAATGAGCTGTATAAAAAGTTCTACTGAGTATTTAGAGATTAGGAAACTCTATGAAATATTTATTGAGAAAAAGAATTGTAGAATTCATTCAGTATCCCTAACTACTAATTCTAAAAATGGATGGAAATATTTAATTCTTACCCTTTTTTTTTTTTTTTTTTTTTTTTTAAATCAGTGAATGTCATTTAGAGTAAGAATAAACATCTTATTTCTCATTCGAGAATTGAGAAGTGAATCCTGCTAAAGAGCAGGAATTCTGTTAGAATAACTTGTTAATAAAATGTAACGTGTGTGTTAGGAAAGTATCCCTAATATGCTAACTATTATCCCTAATCTGAAAGTATCCCTAATCTGCTGTGATCCTCATTTATAATCTGTATTATATTGATTGCTAACGTTATTCAGTATTCTGATGATAGTTATAAAAATAAACTTTTTAAAAATTTTATACCGAGGAGTTAATATTTGATATGTGAAAAAGAAATGAACATAATTAATGAATTGTGTGCATTTGTGTGATTTCCGGTGTATTCTACATAATTAATTACAATTAAATAATTTTCCCACTTTTTAGTGCTTTTAAATATTTGATTTGCTTTTTTTTTTTTAGGAAGTACTGCTCACAGAACCTAGACAAGTACCGGAAGAAGAGCTGCTAAGTGATAAAAAAGAACCCGTGACAACGGTAGATGACCTTTTAGGGTTACAAACTGAGATGAATAAATTACAAGAGGTTAGAATGTGTACTTTTTAAATAAGTTACGTAATAGGCTCCTGAATAAAAATCTGAAAATGGACACTAATTTTCGTTGGAGTCTTAAAATTCTTAATTTTTCTCAGACATTTTCTTAAAATCCTTCAGATACTTGTAACAGATGATGTTGATAAGTTGTTTAGCTTAAGGAGCCCATCGATTTTCTTTGCTTTCTATGCTTCGATGGAATTAGTCTTGTGGATGATAATATAATTCGGAACAATGTACGATTAAAACACGAACGAAATTGAAATTCTAATTTTTACACTATATAAATGGACTGTAAGCTATTTAGTTTAACTACGAATAAAACATATATTTAACACAAATAGACGGAAATTTCAGACTAAAACTAAATAAGCAATCCTAACGGGATGGGAGACAAATTGAGAACCCACAACACTGTTCGAGGTTTATTTAACAAAACTGCGTGACAAAAAGCCCGCCAACAAACTATATATGAGAGCGCCAACTAATAGGATTCCGAGATAGTTTATAATATGTATTAAATGAAAAATCAACGAGTGTGTGTGGTTCAATTTTTTCTCGTAGATAACATATACATAGTTTCAAATTTTTTGTAAAGAATATTTGATTTGTTAATTATATATATATGCAATAATTTTCAATTACATTATCATTCATTTTTATTTTGACTATACAAATAGCACACTTTTGTTAAACAATTCCAAACTCATACAAATCTATTATTTCAAAAACCTCGAATAGCGGATCCGAGTCGATTTCGTCATCTAACTATGGTTCTAAATATTAGACGAGTAGGCTGTATAAAGGCTCTCGTCTACCGGCCATCGTGGACGTAATGTTATAATCTTATGGAATTTCTACTTTTGCCCTCAAATCTTCACTATTTTAATGCAATGAAATGCATCTGAAAGAACTCAAAATAAAGAAGGCTTCTGCGGAATTAATTTCCCCCTTCAATTTTTAAAAATACTTTTACCCCTATTTTAATGATCGTTCGTGAATTTTCCGGTCTTTAAAATATAACAATATTTATAAATAGTTGTGTAAGCGTTTAAATTCATGTTAGTTTTAGCACAAAACTAAAGTTAATAGAAATCAAATACCCAGCAACATTTTTAAAAACCTGTGTTCATAGAGAAAGAGAATTCAAATATTATACTAATTATAAATAGAATATAAATTTTTATAATATAAATAATATTACTTGTGTTGTGAAAACATATGCTCTTAATTCCAGGGTATAAATCAAATGGATACCAGTATTGCAGCTGCAGCAGCTTTCAATACCGAAATACCATTACCAGAAAACGACCCATTTGATACATCTTTTGTTCTCGGACCTAAAAGGGTGAGTATCTTATAAAATTAATTTTATTTTACTATCGGTTTAAAGTTTGTTACTTTTCTTCAGAAATTTTTCATATTCAACATTCTGTTTTCTTAAGCGTATAATTTTATTCCTTTTTAAATGAATACATACAGTGGCTCAAACAATTGAGGATACACCTTACTTTCACTTGATAAATCCAACTTTTAATGAAAATAACACATTAACTAGAATAGAAGACAACGGTATGTAGTTAAAGTAGGTGTTAAAAAAAGGTTTGGCGCAGTTTCATCGACCTGCATATACTAAGTGATCATTCACGATTTGGGTCCGTTCCATACATCTTGGAACGCTTAAAAAAATGTTGTGGGTAAACAATTACTTTGACAATGCCTCTCTCTCTTTCTCCTCTGAAATGACAAGCGCAAAGAAACGTGAATCTCTAAATGTTTCAATCTTTTGTTTGGTTGGATAGGGTGTCGTTATGTCGATATTTCTTAAAAATTACAAGTGGTTTGAATTGCAGTTACTGTAAAGACTTAGATCATAATAAGTATGCCAGTTCTGGATATACAGTGGCTCAAACAATTGAGGATACACCTTACTTTCACTTGATAAATCTAACTTTTAATGAAAATAACACATTAACTAGAATAGAAGACGTATTTTTACTTTTACACGTAATAAAAGGGTTAATTTACAGTAAAAATAACGAAAATCAACAAAAAAAATATCTAAAATTAAAAGTTTCACAAATATTTGAAGTAAACATAGGCAGATCTTTACCTCAAAAAATTAAGGATACACCAATGAAATTTTTTCGATATATTACATGCATAGACAGTATCAGTATTTTGTTGCATGTCCTTTGGCTTTTATAATGTCCTCCAAACGTCTTGGTATCGATTCGACCAATTTTTTAGTGGTATCTGGAGATATTTTATCCCATTCTTCTTGTAACACTTGCTTTAAATGGGCTTCGTTTCTAATCTGGTGTTTTTGGACCGCAGTTTCTAGTGTAGCCCACAAATTTTCTATGACATTGATGTCAGGGGACTGTGGTGGTGTGTGCAATTGCTGTTTACAATGAAAAAGACACCACATTTTGACATTACGTGCCGTGTGTTTGGGGTCGTTGTCGTGCTGAAATATAAAATTTCCATCTAAACCCAATTTTTGTGCACTTTCTTTAAGATTGTTGCGGAGTATGTCTATATAAAGCTTATGATCCATTATACCATCTATAAAAACTAAATTTCCTACCCCATTTGCAGCCATACAACCCCAAACCATGACGGAGCCAGCACCATGTTTAACTGTAGGACGTAAATTTTTTGGATCCAAAGCGGTGTTCGGCTTTCTCCAAACGGTGTGACGACCATCGCTTCCAAAAATGTTGAATTTACTTTCATCACTAAATATAACTTTCTTCCAAAAGTTTTCTGTCTTCAACTGATGAGTTTTTGCAAACTCCAAACGCTTTTTCTGATTTTGTAAGCTTATGAAAGGTTTCTTTCTAGCTACTCGACTGCTATATCCAGCATGTCTAATCACATTTCTCACAGTTTCAGCACTTACACTTCTGCAGATTATTCGAGAAGTTTCTGCAGCTAGTTTGACTGCACTCAGTTTAGGATTAATCTTGATATCTTTTAAAATTTTCCTTTTAGCTACATCACTCAGAATACTTTTCCTTCCTCTTCCACTCTTATTTTGAATTAATCCATCGCGTTTAAATTTCCCAATGATTTTCTGGACACATGAGTGACTCCTACCGACAATTTCAGCTATTTCACGATAAGATTTTCCCTTCTTAAATAACCTTAATATAAATTTTCTTACATCAATACTAGTCTCTTTCCGATGAGCCATTTTCCATTTAAAATTACAGCTTTATATTCTCATAACCAACTTCAAAAGACAGAAATAACAGTTGAAAAAGTTTAGGATAAAATTTCCCAAACTTAGATTATTAGTAGCAAGCAAAAAGAAATCAAGTGGTAGTTAAACAAAAATTTCATTTGTGTATCCTCAATTTTTTGAGGTAAAAATCTGCTTATGTTTATTTGAAATGCCTCTAAAAAGTTTTATTTTAGAATTTTGTCGTTGATTTTTCTTTATTTTTACTGTTAATTAAACCTTTTGTTATGTCTAAGAATAAAAATTCGTTTGCACTTCCGGTTAAGGTGTTATTTTGATTGAAAGTTGGATTTATCAAGTAAAAGTAAGGTGTATCCTCAATTGTTTGTGCCACTGTATTTGAGAGTAGCCTGTTTTTTGCTCATACAAATAATTTTAACACCTTGTTATACAGTAAATCCTAACCGACCGCGGTTTTTAAATAAACGCGTTTCATTAAGATGAAAAATAGCATTCCAAATATGCGAGTGAGGGAAAGTTAAGATCTATGACGGGGAGCGAGCCAAAATCTGCATATACCGCGATGTGATAGTATCTTTTAATGGCGCAAGAGCCAGATGTGGCTATGCTGCACTAAACAAGGAAAACTGTGATCTAGACACTTGAAAAAAGATGAAAATTCGTTGACAAGAGGGTTGAAAAAAGGGAAGAATCGTTAGGGTATCTCGGGGGCGCGTCACCCATGTTTACCAAAGACTGTAAAGCCCACGGAAAAGAAAAATACACGAGATCATGATGCCCTTGCTTAAAGAAGGCAAGTCTCTGAGGTCTCCCAACCAGGAGGACCAATCCCCTGATATAATCCCCAGGGGCAGGGTGCTATATCCCAGACATTGGATGCCCATTTTGGTCGCCTCTATGTTTATACCGCAACAAACAATATGTATCTGGGATCTAGACTTTAGAAATATTGACATTAGTTGGCAAGAAGCGAATGTAAGTGATGGTGGAGTTCAATGGCGCAAGATCCGGATTTGGTTATGCTATAGCAAATAAGGTGTAACTGTAAATTAGACGTTTGAAAAAATTGATTAACAAGAAGGAAGGTCGAAAATAGAGAAGGACCGCTATGGAATCAAGAGGGCACGTCACAAGTGTTGACCACAAACAGTAAACTCAATGAGAAAGAAAATGATCACGAGAGTACCTCGGGATCATGATGTCCGTACTTACGTAAAGAAGGCTAGTCACTGGGGGGGGGGGGGTTTTGAAAAGATAAATGCATCTCATTTATCAAGTTATTCTTCACGTTTTATGCAATTGCTATTCATTGAGTGGTTTATTTTATCCGCACAAGAAGAGTTTATCTGTACATTTTTAGTCAAGTTGCGCCCCACACTGTTAATTTAAGTACTTTTCTAATCTCAAAAGGAAGAGGATGGAATAACAAGAGTCGAAAACAGTGCGAGTGAGTGATGGTAGGGTTTAATGGCTCAAAACGCCGGATATTATTACACTGCGCCGAACAAGATATAACTGTGATCTACACGTTTGAAAAACGGGGGGGGGGGGACAAAAAAAGATGAACAATAAGGCCGAAAACCCAGACAACACGCTAGTATAAAGTAGGCCGTCACCCGTGTTTATCAAACAGTGCAAGTCCCATTGGAAAGAAAAAATATCTCTAGAGTGCCTTGGGGTCATGATTCTCATGCCCATCTAAAGAAAGTAAGTCTCTGAGAGCGACTCGAAAGCTGAGAAAGGTTCTTCGGGGTGAATTAATCGTGTGTGTCACAGACAGCAAGCCTCATTATAGAAAGGAAAGATCACTCCCGCACTTTTTGGTTGTAAATGCCGTGCTTATGTAAAGAAGGCAAGTCTTTGAAGGGAACGAATCTTTGAGAAATATTTTGAATTATATTTCTTTTAAAACGTTGTAACAAAATGAGAGAGAAGATACCTTTTTTGTTATGAATTTGATCATTTTAAACATTTATCCCTTTAACGCTTTACTATGAAACCATAGACTTGACAATCGCGATATTTTTTAAGAACGTTAATTTTTTTCTCCCTCGATTAATAAATAATTACTATATTCATTTTTTAAAAATCTACTTTAAAATCCTTGCATGTGTGTCCGATCAATATATATATATATATAAAGTTATCTTAAACAGTTAATATGGCATGGTTGATAAAATTGATCTTACCATGGGTTAAAAAAAAAAGGTTTGTACTTTATTTGGCCTGCATAAAAAGTTAAAAAAATATTTCGAAACATTTTCATAAAAATTGACGAGCCAAAGGTTATTTGCGTATAATGAATTGTTGAAACGTAGTTGCTGTAATTCTCAAAAGTTTTCTCTCGGTTTATCCCTGGTTAATTCACCAGTACCCTTTAATCACACAACTAGCATATTTGCAAAATGAAACGTCTCTAAAAAATAGTTTTCGAGAAAATGTTTTGGATGCAAATGAAATTAGGCATTGAAGGTTTATGCCTCTATTGCAATAAAACTATTAACTGAAAAGGAATCAGTGTTTCTAGAATTAAATTAGCAAATGAAATATCCTTAGACTGAAATACAGAATTGACCATTTTTACTATAAGGTTCTTCCATACAACAAATAATTTGGATGATTAGTTTTATTAATGAAAGGCCCATATTTGGCCCAGATGCCATAACATTTGTACATTAATGAATCAAATATGTATTTGTAACCCTAAAAATGGAAGTGCATGAAAGGAAGAAGGGGGTAAAAAAGTCAAAAATACAGAAAGACCGTAAGGGCGTCATCCATAATTAAAAACAGAGACAACAAAGCCCACTTAAAAAGGAATAATCACCCTGGATCATAATTCCCGTATTTACATTTAGAAAGTAAGCCTCCAATGAGTTTTCCTTATCTTGAAAAGAAAGTTATTTGTTGAAATTTGAAACTATATTAACAAGCTGTTTCATAACAAAAAAATGTATCACAAATGTAATTTTTTTTATAATTCATTTACTTCAGAAGAATTTATTACAGCATTAGCCGTTTCTTTTTAGGACGCTAATAAATATTGTAATTTAAACTTCATCATTCAGAATAGAATTTCACAATATATATAATGATATTCATCTTTGGTAAGCTACTCCTGTAGAATTGTAGTTTGTTAAAACTATTGTTTTGCTGTATTTACAGGATTCGTTTCCATTACCAATGCCAACACCAATTCCTATACCTGCATCTACATCAGCACCAACAGAGAACAATACTTTTGCTGACCTAGCTGGAAGCAGCTGTGACAAATATGCAGTCTTCAATGCTATTGATTCTGCTCCTAGTGTTTTTGAAACACCTGAAGCCAACGAAGCAGATCAGACTGTTGCAGATATCAAAGAACTGGAGGAAGAGATAGCAAAGAAAGCAGCACCTCCCAAACCTCCTCGTCTCAGCAAATCTCCAGACTTATCCCTATTTGCTGATCTAGATCCTCTTGGAAAAGACAGGCCTTACAAAGACAAAACTGAATTCTTCCAAGATGTCAAGAATCCTCCCAAAAAGGTTCTGAATGACCTGGTTGATCCAAACAAAGAACCCAACTTTCCTGTGGTTTTACCCTCTGTTCCTTTCCCTGTTGACTTTGAGTCAAATTCTTCCTTTATTAACTCACCTCCTACCTTTCCTAATAATTCATCCAAAATTAATGTACCTATGGCTTACAATCTGAATGGAAACGGTGATAAAACTCCCAACCCTTTTGAGTCTGCTGAGAATAACTATTATGTAACTCTTTCCAATGGTTTAGAATCAAAATATACTGCAGGTGTAGTGGGTGCAGTGCCACATATGAATAGTTCATCACCCCTTGTAAATCAGCAACAGTTGACGGTTAACTGCACTGTAGCTAATTTAAATATGCAACAAAACATGACAAGTTCTCCCATACCTATTCCTTCTAACCATACAGGATTAGTAAAAGAAAGGGCATTTTCTAATGGCAGTATAGGCAGTCCATATTCAAAAAGTCCTTTACACTACAATGCAGAATCCCCTAATAACTCTGATTATTACATTCCAAATTATAATAATTCAGAAGGGAACAGTCCAACAGGGTTAAAAAATGGAGAAAATGGACTTATCTCTCCCAATAATTTAACCAAGCATAACATTAATAGTTTCCTTAATTCTACTACTAACAATAACACTCAGAATGGTGTTTCACGCCCAAGACCACGCCCATCTTTAAGTAAAGGAGGATCAATACCTAATGGTGGACGTACAGTTTCATCTCATTCATTATCAAGCGATTCATCTTCAGACTATGAAGCTATTAGTCGTGAAAATATGCAATCCATCGCAAATGTGTTGTTAACAAATGGCCACAGACTGCGAGCCCAGTCGCTGTGCCTTGAGTCGAACAATGAATTCAAACTGAAGCTACCAGGCGAGAAAAATATTTTTGCCAAGAAACATGATCCGTTTGCTGATGATTTTTTCTTTTCATTACCAAAGAAAAATGGCCACCTAACTGGTGCGGAAATTCCAGAATATGTGTAACTGTGTTGTGTTGTGTGATGTCTTAAAAAGGTTTGTGAAAAAAATGTTACTCTATGTGTGTGATGTTTTTTTTTTGTATGATTTAAAAAATTTAATAAAGCAATATTATATGTTGTAATATTACTTTATTAAATAAAGCAATATTATATGTTGTAATATTACTTTATTAAATAAAGCTATATTATAATATGGCTTTATTAAATAATTTAAAGTATTATTTCACATACATCTGAATTTAAAAAAAAAAACAAAAAAAAAACATGCATTTTTTTAAGCTTATATAGTTTATTTTGTTTTCATCATTATTTGTATATATTTATATTCGTCAAAATATGCAAACTAATAATATTAGCATTGCATTTTATTTCTAAAAATGAAAGAAATAAAAAAGAATAAATTTTAGGATTAGGAAGTTTTATAATTCATAATGAATTTATATTCATAATGAATAATTTATAATTCATAATATAATTTTATAATTCATAATGAATAAAGAATGCAAATTTTTTCCCCCATAGGTTCGATTACAACCTTGCAATTATTACTAATTTGTAAGACTATAAGCATTGGGATTATTATGAGAAAAGCATTTTAATCATTAATTTTCACTTAAAGAAATGGTAGAAAATGGAGAAGGATTTAACAGAGTAATGGTTTATTTTTCAAATCAAGAATCAGATTGTCTTATAGCAGGGCACTATTCTAATTTTAAAGTAATTTTCAAAACTCACACTACTGTTACCATTGATGTAACTGAATATTGTTTATCAATGCCATTTAATAAATCTTTAGGAGAAGTAATATATTTTACAGATTTTTTTTCCATATTCACAAAACTTATATAAATTTGCCATCAAGCTTCTGCAAAGTTAGGATTTAAAAAGAAATGATACAATATTTTTATGCTTTAGAACAGTATATTTGAAATATGTTTTTTATTAAAATCATTTTAGGTATAATAACTTTTAAAAGTTTTGTTTTTACTGTTGCAGCAATTATTTGCTTGTTTATTTCTATGATGAATACACTTTTTATTTAAAAGTGAAACTTAATTTTTACTGCAACACTTATTGAAAGAAAATAATTCTAAATTTCGTATATGACTATGATTCACATCCGATTTATTCAACTTATGAATTACTACTTGTCAACTTCAGTAAATTAATTGCAATTCAAAATTTATAAATGTTGTGATTTAAAAAGTAAAACTTCATAAGGGAATTAAAACAAAAAATAAATAAGTAATTTGATACATATAAAAATTATACTGTTTGCATATAAAGTATTACACTTAACAATTTAATTAAAGTAATCAAATGCATAATTTGTGCCTTATTTAAAACATTAAATGATGATTGATAGAATTCCAAGCATTGAAACATTTATCTTAATTTCATGTAGTTTTCATTTATGAAAAAACTGACCAAAAGAAAACTATTCAAAATCAATTTAACTATCTAAATCACATGAAAATGTTTGTCTTCTCGTTAATTAAATGTACAACTTTTTCCTTTTTCTTTTCAGGATGATGAACTAGAAGAATCGCCATATGCTACAGTAGTCAAAAAAGAAGAAACTGAGAATGAAACAGAATAAAAGTTTTCATAATTATCAATTACATGAATTGCCAAGTTAAAAATCTAAATTGCCTATAAACAACCTAATGATACAATTTTAACAATTTGAGATAATACCAAAATGTTATTTACATTTCGAATAATAATTCAATAAATGCAAGTTCGAACTACTTTAAACCAAACTGCAAAAAGATGAATTAATAGCATTTACATAGAAATCAAAAACAGTAGTACATACTTTTAGTTTCTAATTGTGCCTTATTGTTTGAATATTTTATATATATAAATATATATATATATCACACAAAGATTAGTCATAAAGTTAAGATGTTATATAAATTTATAAGTGAAATAGCATGTTTCTGTTCATAAGTGTGAATATAAGAGGAATGTTTATTTGAATTTCATATTAAACAGTGCATAATGTACTATATACTTTCTTTGTTGTACAGCTATGATAACTATGCATCTTAACTTTATGACTATCTTGTATATGTATTGTTTAAATGATGCTGAAAATCATATATATGTCAAGTTTTCTATTGAAGATTTTTATTTCATGTTTTATGAATAAATGAATGTGTGACTGTACAAGTTGTATTTTAATGAAATAGTTTATTTATCAAAAGGGCATTACAATCATTATAAAATCTTCATTGTGTCTTTTAAAATAAATATTGTTTCATTTCAACATATGTAGAGTAAAATTTTCATCACTCCTGACAAAATATAAGAATTTTTTTCATTTTCAATCAAAAGTGATTGGTAAAGAGAAATATAATTAGTATAATTAATAATATATAATTAGTTTCCTACATCAAATATAAACTTTTCACAATTACACTTTAAAAATAATCGCAGGTTTTTTATGTTTCTCAAAAAATACTTTTCTACTGTCTTCTGTTTCTTTAATTGCATCAGCTAATAATTTTCTAGGATCTCCATGACCCAATCTAGGACAAGCACAAGATTCTCTCAATTTTACAGCCTATATTAATTAAAATATTTTTAGAAAAATTATATTAGAACATTTTCTTAATATCAAGTTTAAATAAATAGCAATAAAAATAAATTCTATATCCAATAATAAAAGCAATACAATTAACACAGGATGTAATAAGTAAATCTGAATAGAATAAGTATTTAAGTTAGGAAAATAAATGAAATGATTGATTCAACTAGTTTGCTATTCCCCAATTATTAAAGGTACTATTATTCATGATTTTTTCTTCAAGTTGTGTGCAGTGACCACAAAAGAATGGTTATGAAAATCCAATTATTTATTGCAGCATATTAGTAAGCTTTTCTGATAAAAATGTTCTGAACAAAAATGTGCATAACCAGTAAATTCTTAGAACAATTATGAAATCTGAATGTCTCCCTTCTCTCATATTGTAAAAAAAATGTTTAACCTTTTTGAAGAGATTCACTATCAAGATTAAAGATAAATTTACCTAAACTATTACTTTAAAAATTTCTTCAGAAAGAAAAAGTAGTAATTTTTTAACAAGAATATAAAACAATTTGCATTAAGATTTCACATGGTTTTGAAACAGAGAAAAATTCTTGAATTGGTGAAATAATTGCTTGCAAGACAAAAACTGAATTATATTTTGTCAAATATTGAATTTTTTTGTTTACTTGTAAACTTCACATTTTCTTTTGCACTATTTATTATGATAAAATATAAAGAGAGACATAATACATTAAAATTCATTGGTAATTTCTAATTCCTTTTTTAAAAAAAAGGCAAGATTAGAGAAACAAGCATAGAAAAAAATATGAAAGTTTTCAATGATGACCAAAATTTCATTTATGAATGATTAAAAACTAAATAATAAAAAATAATTGCTAATTAAATATTTTTAGACACAATTGGATACTTAGTAAATCCTAAGAAAACCACCATTATATATGTACAAAAAATTTTTTTAATCAATTTTGATTCATCCAACATTTATCAAAATAATTAATCGTATTAATATTTTTGAAAAGTATATTTTTAAACATAAGAAATAAAAAAATAATATGCACCTGTGTATTATCTACAGAGATCAAATGAAACATATGCTCAACTTTTCTAAATATTAATAAATTTAATTTAAATCTATAAATAAGACATTTATTTAATATTAAAAATTTGGTAATAATTTTTTTGCTGCAAAAATATACAATCGGCTATTGGAAACGGACCTTGTTCCAATTACTTAATGGCATGGTTAATCTTGCCAAAACCACACTCTTACTTTTCACACTGAGTCACTAAGATTTACATCCAATTTATTTAACGTGCAGCAGTTTAAGGCAGCACAAAATCTTGAGCAGAAATGGATATTGAACTTATTACATTTTAATCTCTATCAGCAAAGTTTATGTGTCTGAGAATAATATAATAATTAATTAGATTAAAAAAAAAAAGGTGTCCATTAAAATAAGCATTATGAACATTTTTGTCCAATTGTAGTGAATGAAGCTTATTTATTTATATTTGGAATAAAATAAAATTTAAAGGTGAATACAACTTAAATATGAAACATTTGAAGAAATATAAAACAAAATAAAATGTTGAATTTCTTACATTATCCATAATACTGTTTAAGTATTCTGAACGTGACTCATGGCTTGGATGTGTAGACAAAAATTCAACTTCAGGACCATTTCCATACCTCTTTGAGAGATAAGCCATTTTGCTCCAAAAAGCACTACTTTCTCGCACATCGAAACATGCCTAACATAAACATATGCTATTATTGCTGAACTAAATCAAACTTTGAAGAATTTTTTATATGAACTAGATAAGAATTATTTTAAATTTAAATCATAAATTTTTTTTTAATTGTGGCAATCTATACTTTTTAGAAATCTCTCGAGGGATTTTTCATTTGTTGATTTTCAAGGATTAAAATTACAGTTACTTTAATTCATTTTGCAAGCACATGAACTCGGAACAAAATAATACAATTATTTGGGTATGAGTTCAATGATGAGTAGTAAATGACACAAAAGTATTTAAGAGAGTCAATATCTATAGGATGTCATAAGTGGAAATACTTTGAAATTGCCTGAAAACATACATCAATCGTTCTATAAACTGTTACTAACTGTTCTGCATTAAATTATCAGTTCTCCAAGGCCATACCAATCACTTGTGGGCTTCATGACTTAAATATTTATAGAATTTTTTAATCACATGGTGTTAGAAAAGGGTCTATAAAAATAACTAAATGGTCTCTAGATTTCAGCCTAGCCAGCTTAAGAACAATATAACTTCAGAGTTTCCTCAACATATCAGTAATTCAAAACACACACACATATATATATATATACTACTACTACTTTTTGAGTTCAAATAGTATGAATGAAGACTGAAAATTATTATAATGTACAAATGATAAATGAAACACAGAAAAATATGTAATTTCATTAATACAAGTAATTATTATAGACAGAATATAAAGGATTGATATTTCTGAAAAATTCTTAATAAACTAAGGTAGAAATAGATAGTTTTGAAAGATGGTTCAGTTATATTGCACAAGTTAATAGAAAAGCGGGCATATTATTTTAAAAAGTAAAAAAATAGAAACACTACTAAAAAGTTATTCTAATTAATACTTATGAATAAGTCAAATATTAAACAATTCATGATGACTATAATAATATTACTTGAATCGTACTTGGGTATTTATTCACTATAATAATGTTCTATCAACTATTAACCTTTGTCACAAGTTTTTAAATTGACAGAAATTTAGAGTAAAACAATAAACTAATGGATTTTTTAAAATTTAAGTCACTGTTGGTTGATTTTGATCCTGATCAATGGTTTATAAATGTTGCATTTAGATGGCTATTGGCAATGTACCTCGTAAATTTGAACCCCAGCCAAGTGACAAAGCTAACACCAGAACTAAAATATACCTCTAAAAATTTCGACACTATGCCTTGGGAGGATTGGAACTTTGGCAGATTTAATGTGCATTATCTTACTTCAGTGACATGTGGATTCCAACACATGACTCGATGAAAGCAAAACTGGCTGCGAACTCGCGACTATGACAGGATATAATTAGATAGATACCTAGTCAGGCACTGTCCAAGCTGGAAAAATATTTGCCCCATACTGATAGATTCCTTTAATTAACCTTTTTAAAATTTTCATTTCTAAACATATTTATTAAATGTACATTATGAAATAATACATACATTATGAAAAAATGATAGTCTTATAATAGCTAAAGATGATAAATTAAACCTCAAATTAATAAAAAACCTTGGTAAAACAAATGTCAATCCCTAAAATTAAACTTTAATTAATATAAAAATTGCTTAGGCATTAATCTCGCAGTTCATTGCCAGCTAATTAACAAAAACACACAGGAGGCGATCAACACCATACCAATTTCAAAAACACATCAGACATTGATGACAATCCTGTCAGTTATGTAACTAACCACAATGGGAATAAAGTGCTGCTTTATATAATCTGCATCTCATACACATCAGAAACATGCATTCAATTCACTCAAATTGATAGTTAAAAATTGGAAACCAATCATAAAATTAACAAGTATCACAACAAAAACATATTGAATTCAAATACCTGATATCTTATACTGTCAGATGTGTGGGATAATATCATATCGTCGATGATAGTCCAAAATTCATTAAAAATTGTAAGATTTTCATTGCTACCTAACTCGGGATATGATAACAATTGGCCCGCCTACTGCACATCTGTGAGATGTTGCAAAAGCTCAAATAAAATACAAGTGTTTTGTATCAAATTTAAAAATATAAAGATTCAAAAGCATAATATACATTCAAAAAAAATTAAAGAATTTAAACATATATATATATTATATTAAAATAATTTTTGTCAAAACGTCTGTTTTTATTTTGTTAAGAAATTAAAATATTAGAGCATACAAAAAATTATTTTGCAAACTGTATAATTTAAGAATATTTGACAAACCTACTTCTACCTTTGCAGAATGTGGAGAAAGTGTTATGGTTGGGAGGGGAGGCTATGGTTTCTTCTGAAGTAGGAAATTTTGGTTTTATGTACATTTCAGATTAAACACCACACATTTTTTGTTTATGTTTAATGTATGTACAAATTTTTTTTTATCACCATACATGTTTAATGTATGTTTCAGATTAAACACCACACATTTTTTGATGAAGTACAATAAGTTTCTAACTGGAAAGTTTTAAAAATTTCTTGAAAAAAAAAGTATTTGTACACTTCCTACTGTATTTTTAGTGCTGATGGTTGAAAGGATTATTTACATAGTAGCTGTAAATAAATATTAACTTAGTATAATTTTTAAAGTCTGACATTTTATCTATATTACTCTTGAAGTAATTGAGAATGGCACATAAAATTAGAAAGGTATCTCTAGACATGAGAAACCATATTCTTGAGCTCAATAAAAATGGAAAATCATTCTGAGAAATTAGAATAGCAATTAAATTACTAGTTACAACCGTAGGATGCATAGTGAGAAATTTACGAAGAGATTGGATAAATCGAATATAAAACCAGACCATGCAACATCTTTTAATGTATCAAAGTATGACCTCAAACAATATGAAATGTTCTCCACAATGCAGGTTTAAAAGGAAGAACCCCAAGGAATATATAAAACAAAGAAAACTTCAGAAATGGAACAATTAAGAGAAAACACTTGGAACTTGCTTTGGCCTACAGAAATAAACCAATGGATTTTTGGAAAAAAAAGATTTTTCCTAATGAGAGGAAGTTTCAAATTTTCTCTCCACCAAGCATTTCATAAATTTGACTTAAAAATTGAACTATTCTAGATCCAAAACATATTTCCACCTTTACAGAATGTGGGGAAAGTGCTATGGTTGAAAGGAAGGGTGTATGGTTTCTAGTGGAGTAGGAAATTTTGGTTTTATTGAAACTACATTTACAGCTTTAACATATATTGATGTGTTGTGGTATAACTGATTAAGCAGTGAAAGATTAGAGTAAACTTTTCAGCTTCAGCTGGATAACAACCCACAGCACATTGCTATAGTCACCAGGAAATGGTTACTTTACAATATTCAAAGACGATTGTTAGAGTCTTCACATTCTCCAGACCTGAATCCAAGAGAAAATTTATAGCTGTTATTGGTGTACACACACACAAAAAAAAACATATTACAAGTAAAAACAGTTTTAAAAAACGGTTTCTGAAGCATGGAATAAGAGACTCAACCATTACATAAAAAAGTTAGTGGAATCTAAGCCACAATCCCTTGAAGCAGACATTAAAACAAAAGAACTTCACTCAAATTTGTATTATTCAATTAACTTTTTCTTAATTATAGCACACTTAAGAAGTACACAAATACTTTTTTGCATTATGTTTTTACTTTAATGTTATAATACATTAAATTAACGTATCACATTGTTGCTTGCTTTAATCTTGTTTTATTTTATGATTAAAGAAAATGAAGTTTATAAATGATTATTTTACCAACTGTGTAATTTCCACATAGCCATACAAAAGTTCCTTCGAAGTACATTTGTGTAACACTTATATTCATAACAGGTCAATTGAAAAGTCCCCGGCCTACCATAGTAAAACACATTTTTTTGGCAAAATTAGTTTTTTTTATTCAACATAATTCCCTTCAAGGATGATTCACTGATTATAGCGACCCTCCAACTTTTCGATACCATTTTTGTAGTAATATTTGTCCTTTGCTTCAAAATAGGCCTCAGTTTTGGCGATCACCTCTTCATTCGATGAAAATTTCTTCCCAGCGAGCCTTCTTTTGAGATCTGAGAACAGGAAATAGTCGCTGGGGGCCAGATCTGGAGAATACGGTGGATGAGGAAGCAATTCGAAGCCCAATTCATGGATTTTTGCCATCGTTTTCACTGACTTGTGACACGGGGCATTCTCTTGGTGAAGCAGCACTTTCTTTTTCTTCAAATGCGGCCGTTTTTCGGCGATTTCGTCCTTCAAACGGTCCAATAACGCTATGTAATAGTCGCTGTTGATGGTCCTTCCTTTTTCAAGGTAGTCAATGAAAATTATTCCATGCGCATCCCAAAATACAGACGCCATAACCTTGTCAGCCGACTGTTGCGTTTTCCCACGCTTTGGAGAAGGGTTCATCGTGTGCAGTCCACTCGGATGACTGTCGATTGGACTTCGGAGTGAAATGATGGAGCCCTGTTTCATCCATTGTCACATATTTATTTTAATTGTTATATATTATTATATTTTAATTGTTAATCGGTCAAATGGCTAGTTTTTATTTCTTTTTTAATAATATCAGTATCTGAATTCTTATTGAAGAAGTTAAAAATTTAAGGTTTAAAAGGAGTAAGTGTGGCTATTAAATAACAAGACTGATGCTGTTACAAAAGAAGTAAGTATGGGTCAAATGCCAGTGACCGACAGCTGTTAAGAATGAAGTCTTCTCTTTTAAATGCAGTGCCTCTTGCTTCTGTAAACAAATCCATATAAACATAGCCTTCATTTGCATTTTTTTTTTTTTTTGTCATGCAGGAAAAATGATAAATACAACAATAGTGCAATGAATTGCTGTGAAATTTCACATGAAATTTAGAAAAACTGCTACTGAAACTTAATAGTTTATTGAAAGTAGAGTGTGGCAATGATTGTTTACCGCATGCACGTTTTTTTTTTTTTTTTTGAGTGGTTAAGCATCTTGAAAGATGGCAGAGAAGACAATGAAGATGATTCACGCCTGGGTCTCCCTTTCAAGCCAAAAATGGATGACAATCGAAAAATTTGTAATCTTGTTCATCGGTTAAGTATCCTTGCAGTTGCTGAGACTGTAGGAATTGACAAAGAATTTGTTTGGCAATTTTTTTCACCATCTCATTCCACATTGTCAATCAAAAGGCGAGTGAGAGAATGTGAAGTTTATTGGCATCCGAGCCCAACAATATTTAACTGTGGTCTAGACATAAATAAATTTTTTAAAAAAAGACAAAAAGTGATTGACAAAAAGAAGGATCAAAAATAGAGAAGGATCACTGGGGAAACCCAAGGGTGCGACACCCATGTTTACCAAAGACAGTAAACCCCATAGGAATGAAAAATATCACTAGGGTACCTCGGGTCATGATGCCCGTACTTGCTTAAAGAAGACAAGTCCCTGAGGTTCCTTGATATAATCCTCAGGGGATTGTCAAGAGGTTTTTAATAAAGTACGAAATCCCA
This sequence comes from Nephila pilipes, assembly GCA_019974015.1. Lineage (NCBI taxonomy): Eukaryota > Metazoa > Arthropoda > Arachnida > Araneae > Nephilidae > Nephila > Nephila pilipes. The sequence continues at coordinate 84,209 of BMAW01008532.1, read as the reverse complement.
CTGTTAGACCATCCGCCTTATTCATTGGATCTGAACATCAGTTTCATGCGATTGCTGAGACTGTAGGAATTGACAAAGAATCTGTACGGCAAAATTTTCCACCAAGATAATGCACCTTTCAAGAGGGAGAGATTTTGAAGGAAGCCTGGTTAGCATGCGCACCCTCACTTTTTATGATTTCGATATAAAATTCAGTAATTAATAATTCAGCGCGCCAAAGATACTCCTCTACCTAGAAAAACAATAAAAGAAAGAATCTTAAAACTGCCTGGAAATATAGCAGATCAACAAAAAATTGACATTAACTCCACTCTTTTTATATTGCTATGTCTTGATGAAAGCACTGACATCACTAAATCTGCATGTTTCACTGTTTTTGCTCGATACTGTGCAGGAAACGTCATGAAGGAAGAATTAATTGTGATAACATCGTTGCTAACTACAAAGGGCATAGATATTTGTATGGCTGTTAAAATTCACTTGTGGAAAAAGAAATTGATTTGAAAAAAATTGTTTCAGTAACAATTGATGGTGCTCCAAGTATGGTGGGCAAAAAAAAATGGGGTTTCATAAATTTATTTCAAACAGACCTTGGACATTCAATTCTTGAAATCCCCTGCATCATTCACCAACAAGCTTTGAGTGTTAAAAGTAGTTTCAGATCTCTTGATAATGTAATGGTGGTAGCCACAAAAATAGCCAATCTCATTTCATTGCAGGCTTTAAATAAGTGAAAATTTGATGCTTTGTTAAATGAAGTCACCTTGGTATACAATGGCTTACTGATGTATAATAATGTTTACTGGTTGAGCCACAGGAACATACATCAAAGATTTGTTGATTTCTTGGAAGAAATCAGACTGTTTCTGCAAAATGAGGAGGAAATTGAACAATATCCCCAGTTATTGGATGTTATGTGGCTTTCAAAATTGATGTTTTTTACAGACATATGCCAACGTTTCAATGCATTGAACATGAAACTTCAAGGCACAAACAAAAATATTATCATAAAATTTGCAAGATCTACATAACAAAGTTCAGTCTGCATGGCATGAGTTGAATCAAGACCCAGTTAAGAGGGTCTATGACTCCATGCCACAACATGTGACACAATGCATGCCTAATTGACAATTGTAATTATTTTACATTTTGACCAATAAATTTTGTCATAATAATGCTCAGTGTGGAGATTGTGGTTTGCTGCCATCGCGAAAGGATATAAGAAAGGAGAGAGTAAACAGAGCACTGGATCAATGAATGAAGAGGAGATGAAAAAAGGTTTGAGCAAAGGAGGAAAACAACAGAGTGACTTGACCCATTTACGATAGAGGTAGTAGTGTAAACAGCTCAGCTATCCTGACTGTTTCCATGATCATGATATCATTAAGTTCTGTTAGCATTTGAATATAAAAATTATAAATAATTATATGTGGTTGTGTGTGCTTTAAATAGCAAATAAATAATATTGCTGAGGAAATCAAGAGTCTTTATTTATACAACACGAAACATGCTAAACTGTTTTTAATCATTTCTAGTTGTTGGTGAGTACAATCTTGCTTTCAAATATAATTTCAACATGACTATTCCTTATAGGTGCATTTTTTATGCTGTGTGAATAAGTTACTTTGATTATGTGTTATATGTTCTATTAATTGAATACCCTATGTAATAATATTTTTAAATAAAGTTTTGATTCGAATTAAAGAAAATATTTTGACTAGCCCCTTATATAAAAATCAGTTAACCTAAAGTTCAGTTCCAACTACATGCCTGGACTATGACCACTAGGCTACTGCAGCCACATTTTGATCTTGAGTGGACAGCTGAAACTGGATATAGGTCAACTGGGGGTTTGAAGACCTTTATATATATATATATATATATATATATAATGAAATATGCACATATAGAACTTATATACAGCTAGAAGGAAGGAAAGTGAGACTTTTATTCTGAACCTGCAGCCACAAAATGAAACAATGTAACAGATTACCAAGACTCTTTTTCACAAAATTATTTCAAGTATCTTCAACTTATATTAACTGTGTTTTTTTAAAGCACATAATATAAAAATAATCAATTCATTTTTTCCCATGTGATACAGATATTTAAGTTCCAACCATTGTACAATTTTGTTCTACATTTTGAATTAGTTTTCAAAACATTTAATTGACTTAAAAATTTTTCAGATACACTGAATATCTGATGAATTTTGGTCATACTGAATATTTACTAAAGATTTTTCCAAGTAAATGAAATATGAGTGATTATAGAAATGTACGGAAATTACGATAAGTACAAATATCGCTAAATTGTGTGTGATCAAGTTTCATATTCTAATTTTACAGAGAGGATGATGATACACTTTTATATTTTCTCCAGCAATTTGATATAAGATTCCGAGTTAAAATTACATACACAATAGCCTTATATAGCTAATAAGTATTTTCATAAATATTCTTTTATAAAAAATTCTTACTTTTGCTGCTAATTGTAAGCCAACGTTATCAGCTTCTGTTTCTAATGTTCTACTGTAAGGAAGTTCCAAGAAAAGCTACAAAAATTAAGAGCAAAAGATTAATATTTTGAGATAAATAATTATTCATGTAAATAAGAAATAATATAATATAGGTCTTTAAGGAGATTTTTAAAAAAGGGGAAGGGAAAAAATACATTTCTTTAAAATTAAAACTACAATTCTAGAAACACAAAATATATGCTTTGCAGCTGAAATAACTAAAAATCACAAGAAGAAATGTATAAAACAGAAATATTATGCATTTACCTTAATAGCTTTATTGAACATCCAGTGTGACAGTAATGAAACACTATCAAATGGAATCACAGCCCAAATAACAGCAATTAGTGCAACAGAACACAGATCTAACAAATGAGTAAAGCTAAGGTTTTCAATCTATTTGGAAGAAATAAAAACCATAACAATTTCTATTTTAATTTTAAAAATGTTATACAAAAGACTCATTAATCATAATTTTAAAAAATCAGAAAAAAAAATCAACATTTTCTGTCAAACATATTATATTTAAAAATATCAATTTGGGATTCAATAAGTTAAATAAATACTCTCTCTACATATATTTTAGTTCCCACAAGTATCATCATGACAGAATACTTTCATTCAAAAACTAAGAATAGCAATCATAAATATGAATTATTTATTTTTATTCCGTTTTTGATAATTATGGTTTATATTTTTTTTTTTTTTTTTTTTTTTATCAACACCTAAGCAATAATTGACTCATATAACTGCATATTGTTCATTGATCAAAGCTTCTCATAATAGTATATCATATTTCTGAAAATAGCTGACAGCCTCTATTTCATTTCGAGGTAAGTTCCAGAGCTTTATACCAATGAAGATTAACAAAAACATTTATTTTAAGCTACAAAAATGACATTGCTTTTGAAGGAATCTAATTAAACTGTGCATTTACCATTGAAATGTTCAAACTAAAATAAGGTGCACAATTTGTAAAATCTTAGGTTATATAAATCCTATTTCATACATAAATTATCTTGAACATCAATTTCAAAATGTGTTTAATTCAAAACCAAAGTAAAATAGCAATCAAAAACAGAAATTAGCTCATAATATTCTTCATGAATAGTTAGGAGACTAAGTTTTTATTCATAACCAATTAAGCAGTAAATGATAGACATAATTTTATACTATATTTTATGATAAAAAAAATATAAAGAAGTATGTGTAATCTCATCAGATTTAATTTAATCATAAATTTCACAGTATAACATTACATTTTTATTTATAATTATGCACATTGCATTATTTTATTCAGTCAATATAATACCTTTACGATTAATATAAACATGTATTAATTAAATTATTACTAACCAATTAAAAATGCTAGAAATCTGAAATTTGATCAAAGGTCTTCATATTTAACATAAAAAAAAAATCATTGCTCCCTCAATATTATTACAATGGATCAGTTTTGATTTAATTTTTATTTTGCTTAATTAATATTGTGTTCCATGAGCACCAGCCATTAGACTTCCAAGATTCTGAAATATGCTTTAGTAAAAAAGTTGACATCTTTGATGCTTTTCAATATTCAGTTTTTCACAATGAAAATCGCATATCTGCAAGTTTGTCACTCGGAAAGATTCAAGTTTGACTAGAAGTGTTCATCAAATATTTTTAACTATATTTTAAATTCTAATGAGATATGTTAACTTTTAATTAAGTATATAAATTCAAATTTACTTTAATTTAAAATCCTTTGACAAATTTAAAACTGATTGTAACACAAATCATGATTTTTAGTTCCAAATATAATACCTATAATTTCAGTTGAAATTATAGTTATGGTTATATGCTATAAAATTTAAGGTTTTAGTTAAACATTCTAATAACTTACTCTAAACAAAATATAGTTTAAGCTATTAAATGAAAAAATAATTATAAAACAGTAGAAATTGAATTTTTCAAAAAATAATTAAAACATTCATGGACATACGGTTATATCAGTGAAATGTGTATCTAGTCTGTAGGTAATTGGTAAGAATTGTAATGATTATTTCCCTTAATACAAGAAACTGCATGAAAAGAAAGGAAAGGAAAGGAAAAGTAGAAACATTTTTATTTCTTAGGTAAAGCCTTATAGAATGTTTCATTAAAGTTCTAGTCGAAATAACAGTAAAGATTAAGTAACAAAAAGTAGACGAGGTAGGCAAACAATTACGAGCCCTTCATGTATTAAACCAGGTCCATATAAAGCTAAAACACCAATCAGTCTAATCTTTCCAAATTTTAAAACTTCTCTGAAAAAACTACAGCACAGCAAATTATAAAAAAATAACATACTTTTATGATATGAAGAATATTGGAGGAAAAAATATAAGGAAAGAATACATGCAGAGATAAACATGCTTTTATATTCAAATTGTTTTGAAAGTTTCCACCAGAAATTGGTTACTGACAACATTTAATTAATTTATTTTTATAATTACTTTTACTTTGTTTTGCATTTAGGTATTACATTTGTTTTATAATTCAGGTTGTAATGACAACTAAGAATTCTGTTACAAAAATTCTAATTATAATTGTCATTTGCATACACGTAATTATAACAACTGCACTATAAATACAAATAGCGACTATACCTCTCAATAAAAAAATTACAAAAATGTATTATTTTTAGTTATCACACACACTAAATATTGCTTTATAAATATTACAAAAGAAAAGTCACTTTGACCCAAAAGATAAAAATATGACATTGCTAGTTTCACCCACAGTTCAAAACTGTCTGTGAATGTGCTTAAAGAAAGTACAAATTGATTAAGAAAACTTGTTCAGTTCTTCACTTTTATACTGAAAGGTTCAAAATTATTGAAAAGTCAAACAATTTTAGCAATTTGATTTGCTCAAAAAAATTACAAAAAATGAGAAACAAATTTTATTAATTATTTTATATAGTCTGTTTTCTGGGATTTTTATAAGCTGTTGATTTATTAACCAATGAATTAATTAGAATTAGAAAGATTGAAGACATCTGTCTTTGAGCTTCAGATCAATAATTTGATCATATAAGTGTGAGCATATCTAACACTTTTAATTGCTGATCAGTTACTAAACATCAACTTTCATTAAAATAAAAATTCCAACACCAAAAATGCAAATGAATCCTGTATATGAGTATGTTTCAACAAAAAACCATTTTATTAAATATATAAGAATAAAAAATTAATTTTAACAAATTTTACTATTAACTTTCATCATATTTTATCACATAACATACATTTATATACATATAGCATTATTGCTGAAAAATATAACTTTAAAATTAAGAACTGAAAAAAATAAGAAGAAAGTTACACATTGGAAAAAAAGAAATGAAATAAAAAACAAGTGAATTCGGTCATTCATGTTTTGCAACTTACAAACAAATATTACTCACTCCATGGTTAAGAATGCAATGGGCAATTTCATGAGACAAAATTATACCCAGTTGATCATCATTACTGCACAAATTTAGCATGCCAGCATAAACAAAAACGTGACCAAGCTAAAACACAAAATGTATTAAATTTATTTATAAAGATACTAAGAAGCAAACACAAGAAATTAAATTTCAAAACATATTTTCATTATTCAATTAAAGAATTTTAAAAAAAAAAAAACATTTATGATATTTTTTCTAAGACTACTTGAAAATTTGCAGTGATCAAAATAATAATAATAATAATGCTAAAATAAAAATGAAGTATTTACAGGATAAATTATATTTTTTCCATACTTGCCTGTTGAATACATTTTCTGGGTAATATTAAAAACACACAGAATGAGAGAGAAATACATAAAAATATATTAAAGTAAAAATTTACATAATGTAGTGTTTAAAAATGCTTCTCTCTCTCTCTCTCTCTCTCTGCATACTCCCCTCCCCTTTCAGAAAAAAAAAATTTCAGTAATTTTCTATTTCAGTATGGAATAAAATCATTACTTGATCTCTGGAAGAAAATTTTTACTAGAAAATTAATTTCAAACATATTTTTATGTAGTTTAATTTGTATAAAATACATTTATTATATATGCACATTATAAAAATTATTTTTCACAAATTACTTATATTTTCAATCTTGTAAAATTGAGATTAACTATATTATTAAAATTGCACTTAAAAAATGATATTATTAAATATCACATTTTAACTCACTGGTAAAACAACAGCATTTTCAACAGGTGAATTAATTACAGAAACTGTAAATTTTTTGCCTTCAAGTTCTTTTATATCAGTATTGGCAGCCAGAATTCGCTTGGTTACGTTTTCAACCCTTCTGGTGGCAGGATGATTTGCAGGAAATATCTCTTTACCTAAATTTTCCATAAGCTTATGGGTTAAAAAAAATTAGCACAAATTATAAATGATAATATAAAAAAAAATGGATACATTTCCATTTCACTGGCGCAACTCTTGTCAAGCAGACTTTATCGGCGACAACGCAAAGTATACACATAAAAAAATATATTTCCGTTTGGCATCGGTTGTATCATTTTTGGCGTCTATATCATCAATTGCGCCAGCGAAATGGAAAAGTACCTAAAAATGTTATGCCAATTATATACACATTAAATGCTTTCATATCAGTTTTATTAATACAAATTGATGCCATTTCAAAAGGAAGAATATCTTGAATGTGAATAAATATTTATATTTACAGTAAAGTAGTTCTTGTAAGGAACATAAACAATAGTTATAACAATGAGTAAATTTACTAAATTTATTTATTATATATATATGTATAGATTAATAAATTTAATGCATATAGTAGTTTTTATTATAATTAATAATATATATGTAGTATCCTATTACAAGTGAGGGTTAATGGCTTGTTTTTATAGGGTGTCTAGGTTTTTTTTAATCCAAATGAAGAGACGGATTTTATGTCAATATTTTTAACTAAGGTGTAATACAAAGTTTGTACAAAAATATTTACATAAAAATTTGTACTATGGTGATTTTAAAAATATTTAACAAATTTCAGACCATCACCACATCACGTGTCTAATCACCATGGGCCGTGCTCTGCATCTGATGACAATAAGTTATCCTTATGCAATGAGAGTTACATAACATAATAATGGTCTGATTGGTGGAGGAAAACAATACTATTATTCCCTCTAGTGTAGGATGGGATTACAAATATTAATTCTTACAGCTCGACCAGTCCTGAGTATCGATGATTTCATGGGTATTCTAGCATTACCGTACAATATCGTATTTAGCAAAATTTACATTCAACAGTATGCATATATTTAAACAAATATAGTGCATAAAATATACATGAAATATAAACTAGTGAAGAGAAATAAAAAAGAATGCAAAAAAAATTTCAAATTCAGAACACGAATTAGTCTTTGATTTATCTAATCTACCCAAGGGAGAAATATTTCATTAGATTAACAGGGGTGGTAACTACATTTGGGCCTACATGATCACCTACTTTCTCAACTTCATATCTATCTTTGGGCATAGCTTTAATAACTTGATATGATAAGAAAAATTTAGGACTGAGATTGAGACTTATATGAAATTGTATATGTTGAACCACTACCAGATCACTAATTAGATACTAGGGACCCCTTTTTTTTTTCCTTATATATTTTCTGGTTCACAGACTGAATTTTAAGATTTTGTTTTCCATCCTGATGGATGCTTTCTCTTTGGTCAAGATATTCTTCAAGCTCCTGTTTTAGTCTATTTTCTCATTTGAAAGCCAGTTAACGTTCAAATGGTGTCCACTTAGCATCATGCCTGATAGTACTGTAGAGGAATTTTTACAACCTGTCTACATGCCCATATCATTTTGTAGCATCATAACAAAATAACTTTGTCAACATTGGAATAAGAATGCAGTGAATTCTTTCCATTTGACGTTCTCTCGCAGAATTCCATTGGTTGTTTGCCGATGTTGTATTCCTTCTTCAACACAATAGTAACAAAAGGTTTTCAAAGTGGATGCAGATCCTTGGTCGGTTATTATTCGTTTTGGGTTGTCAAATGTATTTTGGTGTAATTTTGGATTTTTTAACAGCATCTTCTACAGAAACAGTTTTTACTGAGAATAACCAAGTAAATTTTGTATAAACATCAAATATTATCAAAATGTGCTGATAATTTTTATTAGTTGATGCCAATGGGCCAATGAAATCAACGATAGGTATATGTAAGTGATCCATCTTTTGTTATTAGATCCAGAAATTCCATTTTCCCTGGCCTTTTGCGTAAGGAATGAAATTGACTATCCCATGCTGGGTAAGTTTAAATAAATTTTGAATGAAAAAATCTTGCTATGCCATTTCTTCAGTTCTGCCAGCTGAAAAGTGACCATTTTCAAGAACTAGTTTAATTCAGTTGCACACTCTTAAGTTCACGCCCGTTTACGAAATAGTACCCCATTTCATCCGAAAAAAAATTGTAATTTCTTGCTATACAGGAATGTCTTTAATTTATCCAGGAATTTTCATCTTCCTGACTGTGCTTTCTTCAAATAGGCGGTCAGCATACTATCCCTAATCATCATGACTGGATAGCTGCTCAAAACATCCACATGCTTTATCTTCTAACATAGCCAAATTATTCTTTCATGTTCCAATTATTTAAGTAGTAATGCTCATCTAGCAATGCAGGTGATTAAGTCTTTCTTGCTCATGGTTATTTGGAGTGCTTGGCACTCTTGTTACTATTTTGAATTTGTTAACTAATAGGTAAATGCACAATTCCCTCCAGGCTTCTACAATAGTATGGAGTTCTAACTCATAACTATTGTATTTTTTTTTTTTAAATTGGGCTTGTCTTCTTAGAGATGAAGTAGACAACATGTAGTTTTCCATCTTCTACAAACATCGTATGCCAACTGGCTTGCGTCTATATGCAATCTGTTCTCTTCTTCCATTTAAAGTTACATTTAAAACTTAACTCCTAGTCAAAAATTTTTTGAGTCTTTCAAAAGTTTTCGTTTGTAGGTGACCAAAAATATAATGATTCTTTTTTCTTATGATATCTCTAAATAGCTTTGCAATTTTAGAACATTCGAATCAGTCTAGCAATTTCCGCAATTTTAGAGTGAATGAATTTTTGAACTGATCAGGCCAAGAAAACTTTGGAACTTGTTTGACTATTGTTGGTTAAGGAAAATTTCTCACTGAGAGGGTTATAGCGAGCGAAGGACATATAGTACCATTTTAAACAATATATCCTAAAAATTCCCCAGGCACTTTTTGATTTAGTTTAGTTCAGTTTTTTTTATTAATGTCGCACTAGAAGCAACATGAGCGCTATTGGCGATGGACCTTGTAATTTTGAACCTCGATCAAGGGACGAGGATGACACCTGAGCTGGTACTCCCCCTCTCCTAACTTCCATACCCCATGAACGGGAGGACTTCGGGCCCTGACAGATTTAACATACATCAGTCTCGACTACACGGTGAGTCTTTAGCAGTCAAGGATGGAATCTACAACTGAATGAAAACCGCAGGAAAAATTTTAGATCCAAATATTTGGTACAATAGATTCAAAGAAATGAACACAAGAAACAAGGACGAGAAATTCAGCTTGGCAAAGTTGTGCTTATAGGAAGTGACAATACTAAATGTACTGACTGGCCTTCAGGATGTGTTAACAAATTGTTACCTGGTAAAGATAGCGTTATGAGACTAGTTTGCTTGCAAACCTCTAAAGGATAATTTTTACCACCAATGCAGAGAATTTTCCCACTTGAATTTTCCTTATCCTGGTTCAAAGACAGTCAAAAGGCAACAAAACATGATAATACTACAAAACATGTGACAAAGAGGTTTTCAAAGAAACTTCTAGCAATGACACTGTACCTGTTTTGAAAACAATAAGTGGGAGGACTGTAAAACAACCCACAAGGCTGAATTTGTAAATATTTCTTTTTTCCATTTGAACTTTAAAATTTTTTATATTAATCATATTTTTAGTGTCAGGAAATTTACAGTAATAATTTACATATAATAATTGTAGTTAAAGTAGGTAAAATGCATTGTGTTATTTTTTTATAAATTTTTAAGTGTTTTTTGTAGGTTAAGTTGAATAACTTAACAAGAGAGGATATAATGTGTACAGATCCTTCATTTAGTAATAATTTTATTAATTGTCTTGAGCTCTAGTGTGTTCTCTTTAACCATAAATTAATAACTGTATTTTAAATGAGAGTTTTTGTTTCAGTTTCACTTCGTATTCTGTGAATAAACGTTATGGATGTCCCAAAACGCCTGCATATTTCATCTTCAATTCCAGTGATATTTTTAAGCCTCCTGTTTTTTAAAGACTATTTTCTGCCCAGCAAATACAATTATAGATGCGCTGGTAAAAAAAAATTGAGTTATTCATTTATTTAAGGATAACACAACAGTGCAAGAGTTAAGACATAGAATGGTGAACTGTTTAGAGCAGTATAAAATCTCTACCTATTAGAGGTTTCTTCCATCACAGAAATTTCTCTTATCATCAATCCAAGTTCCAATTTGAATGAATCCTATGAGAAACTGTCTAAAAAGCCTTAAAAGACTTGCTAATCCAGTTATTAGAGACTTTTTGAGATCTGGAAGGGCAGTTCGAATTCCAGATTGCCTGGACTTCTAAAACTTTTTTGAATTTTCAGAGTTTTACTGTAGTGTAATATTTTTGTTTAGTTTATTTTGTGTTAATGATAGTATTTTAAATTATGTTTTCAATGCAATATATAGTGATTTTATTGGTATTCCTCACTACCTAAATTTGCTGTTTAATGTGCGGTTTTCTTTTAACTAATTCCTTTATAACTTTTTGCAACATTCAAATGAATTTTTATATTGCAAGGTGGAAGGATGATAAATATTTCATGTTTAATACTTCTGATTGTGCAACAGAATGTAATCTAGCATGCCTGAGAGTGTGTTGCTCATGTTTCAAAGACATCAAAAATATATTACTTTTTACTCATAAATTTTTAGGGTCTTTCCTCAGAGTTTGAGTGTCATGTCACTTTATAGTTCATAATCATTTAATGCACTAGTGAATAAATGCTTATCATTTTTGTGACTATCAGTATGAAACTGAAAGAAGATTAGTGAATTCAGCGCTATGCTTCTGAAACTGCGAGTTTTCCACCTCAGTAGATAAAGAGCTGGTTAGTAAAGTAGTGGAAATTGGTAGAGCTATCACCTCATTTGGCATTCGGTGCCGGAACAATGTTTGGTATCAGATTTTTCAAAAGCTTTAAGTGATTTGAAAATCATTAACATTGTTTTATCTTCGTATTTAGATCATTCAATAAATGATAAATATTCTTTAGATGGATGGATTTTTTGATTATCTAAAATTTTCAGTTCTTTTAATGTTTCCGAGGTGGTGGTGATGACGAAGTTTTATAGCACAAGAACAAAATGTGACCATGCTACATTAAACAAGGTGTAACTGTGATCTAGACATTAGAATGAGAGATTGGTGATTGTCACAGCAAATTCAATGAATGAGAGATTGATTTGTAATAGCACAAAAACCAGATGTGACCATGCTGCGCTGAACAATGTCAGTGAGCGAGAGCGAAGCTAGAAAAGTGTAAACCTGTGATCTGTGTTATCATATTGCGAGCAGAATGGAGTGAATCTTGATTGGTAATGCTTTTGGATTATATGTCGCTGATATAAAGTCATCCCACATATCTGGTAATGAGGAATCTGGAACTTGTGTTTGATATTTTCTGTTATCATATTTTTTTTTAGATTGGATGCATATTCTTAACTGTCGAGTTGACTGTGTCGTATGCAGATTCCTGGTGTACGGATTTTATTTTGTTAGAAATTTAATTATTAGAAATCTGCCCTTTGTTTAAATACACACACACAAAAAAAAAAGATTAACAACTTTTTCTCAACATTACAAAAAAAATTTCCCCTACTAATCTAATCACAAAATATAATTTGTTATAAAAAGGTTCAAGAATACACAAAAAATAACAAGAATTAAAATTTTCATTTTAAAAAATTCACAAATGCATATCCTGAAATGTTTTATGATAAATGTAAAGAGTTGAAATTATATTAATAAACAAAATATTAAACTTACCTGTTGCATTTCAAGCTCAAGTATATTATTGATTTGGTTTGGACTAAAAGCCATAAATCGCCATCTATTGGTAATAGGAGTATATTCCAAATGACTAATATAATAACCAAGTGATAAACAAAAAATCAAAGACATAGCAACTGAAAATAGATATATAATTAGTAATTTATATAACCCTAATTCAAAATGCAAAAATAATAACATACACATAAAAGCTAAATAAAACCTTTTAAATAGACGCTAAAAAAAGAAAATCTTACACGAAAAAAATCAAGTTGATACAATTTTTTTTCAAATCTTTTACAAGTGTTTTCAATTTCAAATTAGTAAATTTATTTATTTTTAACAGCATTCAATATTATGCAGAATAATGTATATGAAATAATTCAAGACAACTTACATGATCCATTAAGCCAAATAGTCAATCATTATGCATTTTTACAAAATAATTAAAATTAACACAATAATTCAATCAAAAACATTTAAACAAATGCTTGTCCAATATAGAGTAAGAGATCTTTAAAAATCGTCACTATCAGAAATGTCAAGCTACTTGAAATATCAACAAATATATATATAACTGATAATATACTATCCAATACATGTGCTTTCTTGCATCTCAGCAACAAGAAAATCGAATGTGTAAATAGCATAGTTCTAAATTAAAATATGTATAAGATATAGAAAAAAAAATCCTTTGATTGAATGGTTGGTTTTATGGGATACAGAGCAACAAAGGATATTATCTCTTTTAAAATATTCTTTCAATTCAATAGATATCAAAATATTTCATCTTCTGCAAGAATGTTCTCAATACTTGTTTATTAGCTACTGTTTTTTCCAAAAGTTCTTTGAAAGTAATATTGCACTCTGTTGGTCTATCTTTAAAAATACACATGAAGATAAAAATGATTTTCGTTTAAAAAATTACATTGCTATACAATTTCTTCTTAAAAATTGAGTTTCCTGGATTATTAATATTCAAATAGTAGAAAAAGAGAAAAAATTTTAAACATATCATTTCACTCCTTACTAAGTCATTTCAAATCGATGATCAACTTTCATGACATACATTAAACAATTTAGCAAATTGAATTTTTTAAAAAGAAACATCTACTAACTTCCAATTTTTCTTCTGTTAGCTTTGAGTTCCTGTATAAAGTATATTTTCTTGTCTTTAGGTAAACTCTTCCACCATCCTCTTATACTCCTTTAAAAACAGAAGAAAAATACTTTCTAAAAAGTCCTAATTATAAAATTAAAATATAATTTTCCTCTTTAAAATTTTTAAGCAATGTGTAATGATACAAATGATATTGAAGTAAATTTAAATAATAATGAGAATAAACCAGTTCATTATAATACTGACTTAAGACATCATTTCATGAATATTTTAAGTTAGAAATGCAAGTTATGAAGAAACATATGTTGTCTCATAAAAAAAAATGCATGATTCAGTTCAAATAGAGTAACAAACATGAAAGAAAAAAAAATATTTCAGCATATAATAATTATACCTTTCAAAACTATCTGATTTTTTAAGCTTATAAAGAAAGAGAGCAAATTAATTCCCTGCATTATATAATCAAGACCTATATGAAAGAGTATATTTAACACACACAACCCATCCTAACTACCTCATATTACAATCAAACAATCAAGATCAGCAAAAATGCACACTCTAATGGCTACATATTTAAAATGAAAATTATTCTGCAATAGTCTAAAATAAGCATTAAATGTGGAGACTAAAACAAGAAGTGGGGAAAGTTATAAGTCAAACTTCTAAAGCATCTTTCATGTCAAAATAAATAACATGTTACTAACACTAATAAGTATTCTAATAAAAATAAAATGATAACTATCTCCAAAATCTGATTTACAGAAACTAACAATTCCGAAATACTTTTAGGAATGAATTTGCCAAATGAATTTGACACAATTGTAAATTATTGTAGATGGCTCATATTAGTTTTTTGGCATCTTGCACTATAATGGGGCACAGGGATGTTTCTCTTCTCTATAGTGGAAAAGGTCAGTGGTTGTCCTTGATTAACAGCATTTGATTCAAACCCTTGATCAATCAATACTTAGAAAATTTATCCAGTCACTTTTGCAGAATTCTTAGTAACTAGACCAAAAGGGATTACCACTAAAACTAGTTATTAAGGTATTATGACATCTGTCATTGTTGAAGAGCCGCATACTCTCCATTCAATATCATTGTGATGATAAGAAGAGAAATCTTCTGAACAACATTTTAATAGAAGGTTGTTTTTTCAGCCATTACTGCAACTGATTTACAGCTCCTCCTTGTTGTTTTGCGTTTCACTTCGGACATTTTCAAACTGACATCATCAGCTGTCTTTAGTTGAAATGGTGAATTTATTTGATGCATGCAATTTGGCAATTGTTGTAATTTATAAGTGGTTGTCTAAAACACACAGAAGGAAATTTTTGCATCAGAGTTATATGCAACCTGTAGTTCTACACAGTGCTGCTATCTAGTTATCAAGTCCTAGGTCACCACTTTAGTGGTAGGATCCCTGCCACACCGAGGGATGTTTTTCTACTTCATAGCAAGGAGATTGATTGACCTTGAGTAAGGGCAACATTTTGAACCTTCAATATTTAGGTCTGAAGAACACTTGTCATGTCACTTTTGCAATACTCTTATTAACTAGGCCAAAATAAATTCCCAATTGGGCTGGTTGTTAATACATTTTAACTTCTATTGTGGTTGCTAAGAGAGACAACACACACGTGTTATTATATTTAAGACAACATTTTTGTCTTTCATTTGCAAGTTGATTTTATTTTGAATCCATTTAAACTCTGGTAATTACATTTTCTACTTACAAAGAAAGAGTATCCATATAATTTAATACATATTACAAAGGATTATATATTTTATACAATCCTTCAAAAATCTTTTTCTCGTTTTAAAAAAATTTAAGCCATTCCTAAATACATTTCCCAATTCTTGTTTGCCACTTTACCAAAAACAGTTTGAAACTTATCCTCATGCAAAATGTTGAAGACTTGTAAAATAATTTTTGATATTTTTTGGTAAAGTCATATCATACATTTCTTTTCTTTTTTTAGCTTATTTCTTTTGCTACACATTTGCAGAAAACTAACAGAGAATGTCAGCATTAAGCCAATCTCCATAATTTTATTGTGAAAATAAATTTTAACATAAGGATGAGATAGTAAAGTATACACATAGTTATGGCCAGGAAATGAAGCCAAACTATACTAGTGACACATGGTGTCGAAACATGCCAAAAAAAAAACTTCTGGTGGTAAGGTTTTTAATGGAAAGAAGTACAAATTTTATTTAAAGTAAGTAATAAACTGTGAACATTGCCCACACTGAAAAAGAACAAATGATTCATAGCAAAGCAATGAATTGCAAACATTTTTCAGTTCAATATATATTTAAGATTTTTTTTTTTTTACTTTCGTTCGTTAACAATTTAAAACATAATGGGTTGCTTGACTAATGAAATTTAAGACCATAACCCTTAAATGTTACTAATATTTAATTAAGCAACATTGAATCAATATAATGTTACCATTACAATAAAAATGTTACATTTACTGTTATACATACTTTCCTTTGTAACATAACACAAATAAATATATAATGACAACTTATTTGTATGGTGGACCAACAATAAATCTTAAAAAATCTATGTAGTTTTTCCTTTAAGTTACATGGAACATATGTGGCTGCTTGGTCTGGTTAAAATGTGTCTGTGTCCTATTTTAGATGCAGCAATATAAAAAAAAAATTTTTTTTTTGACAATTGGAAATTCTGTTCTGTCACTATCATACAAAAATTTGGATTAAATAATGCCACAATAAAAAAAATCCTTCAATAAATTTATTTGTTAGTGTTGGAATTTTTCATATTTTGGATGAAGAATCCAATTACATTTTGAAGATGTTTTATAAAAACATTTAAAGATTCCATTAGTTCCTGAGAAAATTACTGATTATAATCTTTGTTGAACTGTGACTCTCTATTTAAGGAATCAAAATTCTTTATGAATTCCTCACACTTGAATGAGTCTTAGGTTGAATTAAACAGAAAAGAGTAAATTCTGCAAAATTTTAATTATATGATAAGAATGATGCAAATATATATAAGAAATATGTAATTGTATCCGGATATATTTGGGGTATATTTGATTGCATATTATTGTATATAAATTTACTGTATTACTACTTATCAGTAAATACAGGGTGAATTTTAATTACATTGAAACTATGCAACATGTAGTTAAATAATACAGATCGATAAAAATTATTTACTCAGTGTAATTAGATTTTGTATTGTTAACATATTCTGGCCATATTATTTCGAATTAGTACTTGGATTATTAAAATGAAAAATATATTTGCTTAATGGTTAATCTTCTACATTTCACAAAAATATTTAACGCAAAACTTACCTGCCAGTAATTACAGCTGCAACCTTTAAAACAGGACGAAGTATTAACCATACAACAGGAGGTATTTGTCTCGGTGGAGAAGTTCTGAACAAACAGTGTATATTTAATCTATAATTTGCAACTTTCAGGTTTGAAATAGACGCAGAAGTAAAAGAACGAGAAGAAAAACTTTTACACAATACAAATGAAGATGGTCTTGGAAAATAAAAACATCGAAAAGTTAACATAGTTGGATGAGTAAAGGATGAAAAATGAGCCAACTTGTTAACATTCATACAGTTCTGAAATCTACAACACTGCATGTACTTTGAAACAAACATCTTAGAAAACTTGGTTGAAAGCACTTTAATCAATGTCTTAGATATATTTAGATACTTAAGGCGCTGAAAATTTTTAATATCTGATCCAATTACATTTTTTTTTTTCGAGTTAGACAATGGATAAATTTTTTAAAAAAAAACAAGTAAGCAGATAAAAGTACAATTAGTGACACATAGTTAACTAAACCTTTCAAAAAACTTGAAATACTTAGTAGCATTAACCATGGCTTTTGTTTTTAACATGATACGAAATCAAGTTGTATAAAGACACACAGAATACAATGAGAATAATCAAACTGCCCGATGAAAAAAACCACCGATTTTACATGTGATTATTTTGTTGCCAAACGAAAGAAATAATAGTTTAGTTTCGATTTGTGAATAAATTTATTTTAGTTGCATAAACCTCTCTTTTATTGAGTGCAAATGAATAAAAATTATTTTAATAGTTTACTTTCCAACTTTAAATACAAACTAAGTAACCTTCAATAAACCAAACGTGTAAAAAGATAAGGAAGGTGGCAGCAGTAGAAATCGTAAGTTATTAAATGGTAGATGTTTATATGCAATGTTGTTTACCCTCACTAAAATGGTGAATTAAACTACGTTTGTTTGTTTTTTTGAAAACGTGAAGGAAGTGATTTTTGTAAGAAGAAATATCAATATTGCAATTGTATCGAATTTTTTTGTCAGTTTGTAGTATATATTTGGCCGAAATCTGTAGATTTCCATTAAAATATACTTATTGCATTTACACTCTTGAATGAAATATGGGTGCTACAAGTTCTAATAAACGGGATAGAGCGTATTCATCCGATAATGAAGGACCTCCTGCATCTTGCAAAGAAGGAAAAGTGTTTGAATTTAGCGCTGGAGCTCGGAAGGAGAAATTTTCGTGTCAAAGGTCTCTTGATGATTACGACGATTTATCTAGTTTATCAATGGATAAATCGGATGAAATAAAGCTTTCTGAAACCGCTAACACTTATGAAAAATGTCTTCCGACGGTATTTAAATGGAATGGAGGTGGCAAGGATGTGCTAATCAGTGGCTCCTTTTCTGATTGGAAACCTATTCCAATGGTTCAAAGTCATGGGGACTTTGCTCTCATTCTGGAAATTCCTGAAGGTGATCATCAATATAAATTCAAAGTTGATGGTCAATGGCATCATAATCCAAGTGAACCAACTGTTGATAATGAAATGGGCACCAAGAATAATGTGATTTCTGTTAAGAAATCTGATTTCTTGGTATTTGAAGCTTTAGCTGCAGATAGCATTGGATCAGCCTATACAGGATCACCACCTGGATCTTACAATCAAGAAGTCCCGCAACATAAACCAAATGAGAAAACTGTTGGTCCTCCTGTATTGCCTCCACATTTACTGCAAGTCATATTAAACAAGGATATATCTATATCGTGTGAACCAAATCTTTTGCCTGAGCCAAATCATGTAATGCTCAATCACTTGTATGCTCTATCTATCAAGGATGGAGTTGTTGTCTTAAGTGCTACTCATCGATATAAAAAGAAATATGTTACTACACTTCTATATAAGCCGATCTGAATTTTTAGTTTATGATTGCCATGTTTCACACAGTTTAAGATTAATTCTTTTTTTTTTTTTGCTTTGCTTTTTTTTGTAAAGTTTGAGATCTGAAACCACATAATACCCTTACAATTATAATAAATGGGTATCCTATTGTAGTCATATATATCTATCTATGTATATTTTAATTGTTGGGATTCTTTCTTTGTAATGACTTCAGGTCCTGTGCATATGTATTATGAGTAGGTAATTCTGGAAATTATGAAAAAGGAAGTTTTTCAGTTATTTTGTGATTTTCTTTTGATAATTTGTTCAGAATGGGTGGGATGTGATTTTCTGTGTATACATATTTCTTGAGAATATTCCTGTTACAAATCATTTTAAAGCAACTTATCTGTGTTTTTGAATTTAAAAATACGCATACTAGTAGTAAAAAGTTTTAAAAATCCATCATTGTTATTGCAAGATGCACCTTAGTGTAGCTAAGTGTTTATTAATGCTGTATTTTTATGAAATCATGATGCTATCTTAAAACTTACGTAAACTAATACTTTTTCTCTTATTTTCTTGAAATCTTTTTCATGTATAAGGATAGAAGCTTTCTGATGTTTTTTAAATCAAAAATTGTATTTCTTAAAAATGTTTGCAAAATATATGATTAATTTTTCCTCTAATTTTTTAATTACTTTTATTCAATGTAAAAATAAGTAATCGGTTATTCAGGGAAGTAATATATACTAGTTAGAATTTTTGTATGGTAATGTTCACTGTACTTAATGTACGTGTACACGTTTTTTTGCCCTATATAAAGCTTCAGTAAGATATAATTGTTTTATGGAAGCTATAATATAAATAGTTTGACTTAGGCTGCAGTTGTTTTCTCAAGAAATTATTTAAATATTAGTATTTATTATAATAGCTTATTATATTTTCATATGTGCTGTAATAAATTTTTTTATAAATTAGGTTTATTACTAAATAAAGTGCTTTTAGTTTGTTGGATTAATTAGTATGAGGATGTGCTATTAAAAATAGCCTCTAAATTATGGCAGAAGGTTTAATAGTTAAAGAATATAAAGTTAGAACTTCAATTCCACATAAGGTCATTGTTAAATAAAATAGGATCTCAGTTTATTGAATCTAACTGGACCTATAAACCTCGTTGAAAGTTGAAGTTCATTAAGTAAGCTATAAGTTTGATGCCATGTTATCAGAATTCACAATTATGTGATGTTCATCCCTTAATAGTTGATGCAAGACTGTAATGGAGCATTAATTTAAATTAAAAATCATATTGTATATTACTTTAATATAGCATGGTAGAAATTATTTCAAATTTAATAATTTATTTAAGCTTCTTTTTTATTAAAAAATATTGAATATATAAACCGAAATTGATATAAGTCTGCTACATTTCTCAAATACTAAAAACATTTTAAATTTCAAAATAACTTCAATTTCTTAAGTTACATGAAATTGAAATATCAAACTAATCTTATATGCACAAAAGAGTCTGTAAGCTGCAAATTTCATGATGTATGCCATGTAAAAATCATAAGTTAAATGCTTTCAATTTAAAAAAAGTTAAATGTTTATTCAAATTATGCTTTATTTTCTATTTATAAGGAAGAAGATTTGGAACTGGATAAATGTATCTCATTTTAAAATTGTTGAAAGGAAGTAGCAAACTTGCATATATATGCAGTCATCTTGATATCATATTCTCAAAACCAGTTTTAAAAATATGCAAAATAAAGTGAAAAAAAAAATTACAAAAAATGCTTTTATATGTTCTCATATATATTGATTATATTAAACATCTTTATTTGATTAAAAATCATTTTTCTGTACAGATTATTTATGTGAAATTATTCATTAAATAATTCATATTAAACAAATATAATTAAATTGATTATTGAACAATGGAATATAACAATGATTTTACCATGAATAGTTATTACTGTATTTTTCAGTGTTTAGACAATCCTATAAAATTTAATGCAATTTTTTGGAAAAAAACCTAAACTTTAAATGTGATTATTTAAAAATAAAATAATAGAAAATTGATCTTTCAAAAACTCGAAAAATCCCACATTTCTGTCATCTGACTTTTATTCATCTTAATATCTTTTCTTTCTTTTTCCTCTGCCTACAAAGGTCCTGGAACATAAAAAGGGGTATGTTTAATTTTGAAAAGAGGAAATGATCTTTACCTTCATTATTCATGAAACATCTCATCTTAAAGATATTTTAAGGTAAAAATAAATGTGTCTTTTGCACCAGGAAATACAGTATATAACAAGAATTTGACAAAGACTGGCTGAAATTTCAATAGAATGAAAAGAATTTTGATTTTGGCTATTTTATTGCGATATATGTATCATTAAGTATCAGTGATGTATAAAAAGTCATATTCTTTTATAACTGACTGATGCGATTTCTATCCTGTGATTTTTTTTTTGAACATCTGCTCTTATGATCTAAAATAATAACTTAAAAAATCTTTGAAACAAAGTTATACTATACATTTAAACTCCTAAATATATGTAGATTTCAAAAATTCAACATGAAAAATATGCAATTTGTTTAGTGATTTTATTAGATTGAGCTGTCAGGCAGTTAATAACACCAAACTAAGGCTCAAATGATTTGCTGTAATCCAATTTTTTTTAAAAAAAAAAAAAAAAATTAGTGATATTTGCTAAAATAAATGAAAATCATAAAAGAAATTTGATTTTTCAAATAGTTTTTTATAAAAAAGAATTATGAAATATTAGCATCAACATTCTTTTGATGTCAAAGAACAATGACTAGAAAACTATCTATTAGTTGGTGATAACTAAAAAATATTTTTTTGTATCACACTCATTCTTCAAAAAGATATTTCATAGTTTAATTTTATTTCAAATTAATGTAGTTTCATTAGTAATATTTTATATTAGTATTATAATAATAAAATGTATTTTTGTATATTTATGTAAAAAAATTTATTTGTGATAATGTATGCAATAGAATATATATTTTCTTTTTTTATGAATCTGCATTATATCTCATTTATTATGTATGTTTATCAAAGTTTGAAGAATTGATTTAAAAAAAAAACTTTGTTAACAATTGTTTAGTATTTTATTTGTATAAGTGCTTGCATTTACTGGTGATTTATGATCTTTTAAAGAAATGTATACATTATTTTATTTTTGCTTTTATGTAGGATATTGAGTGATGTCCGTTTTCTTTATGTAATAAAAGTTCTAAATATTACTTTGTCATATTTGTGATAACATGATTTTTCTATTCAACCTCAATTTAACATTTCTTTTTTACAAAAAATTCCATTAACTGTATTGCATATCTTTATTAAAATCATGCTTCAATTGCTTTGAAATGTGTATAGAACTAATACATGATTCAGGACTTAAAACAATTTATTTCTTTGGAAATTCTTTGTAATTCCACTATTAAAGAATTGGACATAAACTCTACTCATATCTCAAATTTCTTCAACATTAATATTATACTTTAATTTCACTATCTTATAGAAAGCAATATGTTTAATAATGATACTCATGATTCTTCAAATCAATGAATTTTGTCTCAAAATATATTCCATACACTTCATTTCCTATATCGTAATGTTAAGTTGATTTTTCACTTTTTCCATTAAAGTAAAATATTGGATTTTAATGAAATATTTTATAATTTTAAGGATACAGTTTGATAAATGGATATATGTATTGTAAAATTTATTTTCATATTGGCACATAATTTGTCTCCAAAAATGAGTTCCGAGTTTAGATCCAGCTCTGTAACTTTGAACAAAGACAGTCTTAGCAGCATACTGTTTCAATAAAAAGAAGGACATTGTATTATATAGATATTGAAGAGAAAATGAATGCAACAAGGAATTCTTTTTAAAAAAAAAATTTAAGCTATGAAGTTTGAATAAAACTATTTGGCATTTGTAGCAAATTCATTAACTGAAATTCGGATTTAAAATTTTCAAAATATATAGAATAAACATTGATAATTATGAATTAAATAGTAAATACACTTTCCCATGAAATAAAAAAAACAATTCCAAACAAAAATGCATACTTTATTTTAACTAATTTATATCTCAAAAAATTATGTACAAATCAGGTGATATAATGCATTTTAAAAAATTGCAGATCTCTAATATATATATTATCTTGCTTGTATCTCTAATATATATATATATCATACATTTAATTATTTCATAGTTAAATGAGTCATGAAAGAAATATAAATATATAATTTTATGTTATATAATGGATTTGCTTAAGAGAAATACATTTTTTAACTAGATACAGACAATATTTCTTCAGATGGTTTTGATACAGTAGACTTAGATTTCTCACTGGATTTAATAACATTATGACACATACATACTCATCTAAAAGTTGTATAAATGTTGCTAGAATAAAAGTTAAGAATTCTATATTTTAAAAATATATGAATAGAAGACAAATATTATATTATCATAGTTGCATGAAGATGTTTGAAATTTTTTAATATATTATCATTAAATTTGCATACATATCCTATACAATATAATTCTTTATAATGTTCAAATGCATAACCACAAAATATATTACCTGCAATTTAAATATATTAAATTTTTAATCAAATATCTTTAATTTTTACAGTTTTGAATAATAAAATGAATATTTATATTGAGAGTTTTATTTTTAAAAAAGTAATTGTGTTATACAAAAAGTCACTTTGAATTTCATTTCACATATAAACTATACTTCTATTTTAAATGGTAAAGAACTAAAAGGCATTTGCAGTTTTTCTTAACCAACATGTAATGAATAAATTATTGATTTTTTTTTAAAAAATTTAGTTTTTTGTACTAATCAAAAAATACTTGAGAAAAAAAAATTTAATTAATAAATATATAATTTCCTCATAAATATCTCAATTTAAACCTGTATTAAGTATTACAAAGTTGAATTCAAAGGCCAGATTTCTGAAAGGATCTTAAAAGTGTACAGAAAAATATAAATATTCACTTATTCAGGTGATTGCAATTCTTTAATCAAAAACTAAGTTACATTTAACATTGATTTTCATTTAAAAAGGTTGACTTGAAAATAATACTATGTGGGAGATTTTTTTTAAAATAAGTGCTAAAACATCTGCAGTTATATTACATAAAATTCTAGTCATTAAACTAAAAATATTTGCTTGTTTCAAATTATATGAGCGATGTCTTACATATGTTATAAATAAATATATATTGAAAAGTTCATTTGTAAAATATTGTCGACCATGAATTTTGGTGCAATATTAGCTACATTTACAGAAATTATTTCTAATCCTATCATTGCTCAGAGAAATTTTTTGACTAGGCAAAAATTGTTGATGGAATTTTACACATAAACATAAATGATTAATGTATAAATCCAGATACTCGAACTATATATTAATACTGAATACTCAAAAATAGATATATAGTATCTAAATAAAATTCAATTTAGATTTTCTTCCCAAATTATTTATCACATTTTTTTCAATAAGCAAAATAAAGACCAAAACAAATTTTGATAAAAAAAATTTTAAATATTGGTTAATTATATTTTATCCTTTGATAACTTATCATAAAGATGTGATGACAAATTCTCTAGCAAAATAAATTCCTTAAATCATACTCAAATTATCACATATAAGTAAATAGAATTTTCCAAAATTCCTTTGTAAATTTACCTAATAAAAATGCAAGATAGGTAATTTTTTTTTTTTAAAAGTTAAGAATCTAATGAAATTAAATCATTGGTTTGAAACGTTTTCAATTGCCAACTTATGTTGCATCCGATAACATAGGTTTGAAAAAAAGAGATAAAGGAAATATTAAGAAAAAAATTTTCAAAATTCAATGTTATCTAAAAGAAATTAGTTGTAATCTAAACTAGCTACATATTCAATAAAATTATTAAAATAAAAATTTTAACAATTTGACAATTTTCAGTATAAATACATAATTGTTCAGGTGCATCATTTAAAATATTGAAAAAGTTGAATACTGCTCTTCTTGAAAAATTCCTGTGGACATATCAGATATAAATATAAATTGATATAAAAAGAGCCTGGAATAATTTTAATTAAATGAAATAGTTCTCGATATATTTGAAAGTAAAAATTATGAATAAAAATTCAATTTTTTTATAATAAATGAGTATCTGCGAGGGAAAGTGTCAGAATTATGATTTTTAAAAATACAGTTTAAAATTCAGTTAAGGAGGAAATCACAGTTTTTGCCATCAAATAACAAACTTAATATATACTGCAACAATATATTACCAAAATATCATAATTCATTTATTCACGCACAAAATTCTATTTTAAAATCACAATTAAATCATTAAATACAATTTATTTTATAATTTCAATAAACTTCTGAACAATTTTGCTATAATTTTAAACAAAGAATACTTCTTTTAATATAGATCATCTAAAGATATAAATACAGTTTTATACAAAAAATGGTTTAAATTATAGTCATTTAGCAGTGTAATATTATATACTTCCATTCAAACTTTGGAATATAATTAATTAACTTTTAGAAAAATATAATATTTATGCATAAAACTCATTTAAATTTTCAAGATTTTTGTATGAAATTAAAAACCCAAAATACAACAAAAATGCTACATTCTATCATTTGAGAATATAATATAACTTAGTTAACAAAGACACTTAAATTGACAAGTAAACAATAAACAGCATAATTATAGTAAACAGATAATTATTTGAATACAAGCAGCATCAAGTTATCTAACATATATGTAAACATTTATTACCAGAATTAAAATAGAATAAAAGTACTGAAATTAATGATAAAATCTGATAGTTGAACAACAGATTTATTTGAAATAGTCCTTTAAAAACAAAAATAAAATGAGAGTTGCATTTAGCTCATATATACACAAACATAACATATGTTCCTAAATTATATCACATTTTACAAAAAAAAGATTTAACCTATTAAAAAAATGAAAATTGCAAATAATCAAATGAAATATTAATAAACTAATTCTATAATTTAACTCAAAGTTTGATTTTTAAGCTTTTAGGCACTTATTATGAAAATAAATATTTTTAATGCACTGAGATAGAAGTTGGTGAAAAACTCTTAGGTATCCCAATTTAGTAATGAAAGAATGTGTCTCAAATAAATATAACAGAAAACAAGCTTCATCAGCATAGATAAATTTTGAATTGAGAAGTTTATATGCCTTACACATTAAATATAAGTAATTAAACCATTAAATTTTGCTAAGTGACTTTATATTAATTGATAATTATTAAATAAAAGTGATTTAAATTGATTTATTTATAATTTTTCCAAATATCAAACACTAAAAAACATTTATCATTTAAATATGTATACATTACTAAGATATTAATAAGTATACTTGTACATAAAAAACTTAGTTTTAAAATCAGAAGCACAGGAAAAATGCAATAAAGATTTTCAAAAGCAAAAAAATTACTCTTGTATATTCAAATTTAACTTAAGGCATAACTGTAATTAAAAAAATACATAATTATTTAGAAATATATGAGTTTTTTGTATTACTTTTTGTAAAATTATAACATTTAGAAATATAACATATTTTTGTACATAAAAAAATATATGTTGTTATAGATAGAGATCTTTTTTTTTATACATATTCTCCAATATTTATTCAAAACCTGATAAAACAAGCAGAAGAGAATAAATTAAATAAGAAATTTGGCAAGGATGTAATTTAAAATTTGCAAAACGTTTTCCTTAACAATATTAATTTCATACTTCAGCTTTATTTCAAAATAGAAAATTTATTCAAAAATGATAATACTTCATCTTTAAAAACCTATCATAAATAGAAACAAATAAAAAAAAAAAGGGGGGGGGATTATTATTTACAGCAAATAAAATTTTAATTTTTAACAAAAACATCAATTTTTAGAATTGTAATGCATACATTATGCAAATATTTAATACTTAATAGTAACTTTCACAAGTTAACATTATTTTTCGAAAAAGTTTTGCAAATATTTTAATTAACTTCCAGTTTAAGCTCAGTAACAAAAATATAACACAGTTCTAGTTCTTTTTGAGAAAATAAAAAGAGAAAAAAAAATCAAGAATAGAAAGAGTTAGAAGTTTTCCAATAAAAAAAACCATTTCTTGAATTCTTATTTAAAAATATGATTCCATTTTTGGTGTTGAAAGATACATTAAAAAATATTCTACAAGTAATTTTTAAACAATATGCAACTTAATACAAAAATTTTCAATAAGAATATTTACTGATTGCAAAAAGGCAACCTAATTCATCTAATAATCAAGCTTATTTAACATTGTGAAAAACATATTAATTTGGCACTTATAGCACAGCAACACACAGCTTTTACAGCACAGCTTTCGAAGCAGAAATAGTGTAAAATTTGTGGGTATTTAACTAAGTAACAACACTCATAACAAATAATGTACAAAACAAATTAATTGATAGGAATGAAAAATAAAAGCCAAATATAATAAAAAAGAGAACCCTTAAAAATTCAATTCCTGTATGAAATATTTAATTCTTTTGAAAAAAAAAATACAAAAATAAAACAATATGATTTAGAAAACAAATTTACTTCAAAATATGTGGAGCACATTTCAGATAAATGTGTTGCAGTTACATAAAGAGTCCTGAAATATTTTCTTCTATTAAAATGGTCTCTAAATTTATATTCATTATAATTAGATGCAATTAGTCTTAATCTAATGAAAAATATTTTATGTTAAATACATAATGAATTTTTAGTATAAAAGTTTTGTTCATATTGTCTAATAAGGAATAATTAGTAACTCATTATTTAAAAATTTTGCAACAAATTATCAAAGCTAAGATGATGTAATTTATAATGATAGACCATAAAAAATAAGCAATAATTCTTTTTAACTTTAATAGCTTAAAATTCATTCATTCTTTTTTTTATTGGTATTCAGATTGTTAACATTTAATAATAAATAACAGCTTTCAATCACAATTAAAAATAATTTTTAAATGCTCATAGGCTTAGTAAAAAAAATGGCTCCAAAAAATATTGATTACAAGAAAGTTTTAAGAAGAAAAAAAAACTTTTTTTTTTGAGTTCATGGATTGTTGAAATATATTTCAAAAAAATTTGCTTCTATTTCAGACTCTCAGTTTCTTTTGCTTTTAATCAATTTAATTTTATAATGTATATTAATAGTTGCATGATTACAGAAAAATATAGAAATATAAAATTTCAAATTAATAATACATTATTCATGAATCAAATTAATAACACATTCAATTTAGAAAATAGCTAGGTATTAAAATTGTGATATTATTCATTAGACGATATTATTTTTAAAAAAAAGAGATTTATTTTAATAATCTTTAATAAAGTGTGGAATTCTTACCAATATACTATTTAACCATATAAATATATATATTTATGTATATTTTCATCATTTATAAAAATTACTGTTAGTACACGAACAGGAATGTTTGTGGTAAAGGGTTTCTTAACTTACAGGTGAAAATGTTACTTTTCAGGCAACTTAAGTGTGAGAACAGTGAGTGCTTTTTTAATTTCTGCATTAACTTCAGATGTTTCTGGAATTTCTGGAGTAACCCAAGAATCATCAGTATTTTCCATAGCAGCACGGCACACAGGACAAGTTTTATTTGAAACATTCCTATTATTAATAAAATAAGATCTTTGAAAAAGAAGGCAGCATATATTTATTGCTAATGGTAAATGAAAAAAGAAATAAAATTATTTTTCAGTAATACCAAATACTTTAAAATTCACATTATTAAAATGTTATTCATTTGTCTTTATACTAAATGAAGCAATTCATATATTTTTTCATTCCAGATTTAATTAAAAAAAGAACATGCATCAATAATGCAAAATTTGCCCTTTTGAAATAATAAATTTATAATGCAATGTTACTTATTTATAATTGCCACCTTATTAGCTAAATAAGATATACTTATTTTGTATTATTATTCATCTTTAATATTATAATAAACAACTAAGTGAACTTGAGAAATAAAAAATAATTTAAATTTTTAAAAAAATTATTACAATTATTTTTTACATAAGTAAGAAAGAGATGACAGTAAAAAAAATATAACGTTTTCTAGAATTTTTATAAGATTTAAAATATACAAATTTCCTCGTGCTTCAGAAACAGCACATTTTTAAGTGAAAAGTATTTTAGTTCATAGAAGACAAAAATCAGAACATGTAAATGTATTGAAATACACTGGGAAGAAAAGGATTTACTGACAAGTCTTATCACAAAACCTTACAAAAAAAATTTTATGCAGGAAATCCAATATCAAGAAAACTAATAAAACTTTTTCAACATAGCAACAATAAAATAGAACCAATAGCCACTTAACATAATTGTGAGAAAATTTTATTAATTTCAATGTAAAAATATTTGCAGTAAAAATACAAAAGATAAAGTGAGCATAATTTTTTGTGTGTAATTAACAATGTGGTTAAATATAACATATAACTTCATTGCAGTTGTCCATTTTTCTTTTGTATATAAAATTGCTTAAAGAAAAAAGGAGGAAAAGTTTTGTAACATTATTCTTATTCACTCTATATTTTAACACCCTACATTTTTTTGTACGGTTTTGTGATAAGAGTCTGAATATGCATGGCTATAGATCATAAAACCAAATAACTTACAAATATGAAACTAAAGGAATATACTAAAGATAGCTTCAAGCTAGTGCTCAATATTTTTTTATTACCTATTGCTGAAAACATTAACTGTAGGAAGAAATATCACATGCTGTGTAATTCCATAAATTAATTTGAGAGCTCCTGTGCCTTTTTTGATATTTTAAAACAATACTAATTAATAGTAAAAGGCAGACTGAAATAAATAAGACATTATTCAAAAATTCCGGTATCAGAAGATAAGCATGTCTAGAATGCTCTACACCAAAAATAGGAAAAGTCAATACTATGTACAAAAACATGAGCTGAAAATAGCTGAGAATGTCTAAGTTCCTTATTACAAACTATGAAATCTTATTCTAAAAATACACAACAAAATAAAATTCTTCAATCTAATAAAATCAAATGAAAATGCTATGAGCAATGACAAACAAGCCCATCAGCAATTAACCCATAACAAAGCATATGGACTAAAATTTATCTAAACACAACTGCATTGTACTTAATTTAAGATTTTCAATTTCAGCAACAAGTCTTAATATGATAAAAATCAATTTCTTACAATAATAAAAATATGAACAAAACATTCTCAATTACTATAGTCAATAAGCCTTTACTCATTATAAACAATTACATTTTTCTATTATTTTGCAAATTTAAAAGTTTTAATGAAGCAGAATGATAAAATTTAAAAAGCTAACATGTAAAAAATAATCAGTATTTATTTCATAAAGTTTAAAAATCAGATTATTTGAAAACGTTTACCATTGTTCAATACAAAATAAACAATATGCATGTGCACAAGGTAGAGTAACTTCAGGTTTTCTTTCCATGCAAATAATACACTCCTCTGTTTCTGTTTCATTCATAATCCTTAAAAATTAGAAAAGTATACATAGTAAAACAGAACTAAAGAAACCATAAATCAATACTTCATCTAGTTCAAAGCAAACATCAAAATGTAAACATTATAGCTAGAAAATGTAGAAATAAAATTTAAAAAACACTTGAAATTGTTTTTAAAATTTATTAAGAAAATTCTCAATTTTTTCACCAGAAGTGAAAATTCAGATATTAAAGCAATACATGTTCAAAACAGAATAATAAAGAAAAAAATTCATTCCTGAAAACAGAATAATAAAGAAAAACAATATATGTTCAAAAATGCAAAACAGAATAATAAAGAAAAAAAGGTAATCACACACATTATATATATATACATATATGTAGATATTGGGGTGATGGAGATTGTTCATCCCGAATCTACGATGGTTTGCTCTTACGCAATGGGCTGGTTGTCTAGGGGGGTAATTTCGGATTCCATGTAATGTTGTTGATGATATTCAAGGATGAAGCTTGCAGTAGCTTTACTTGTTTATTGAGAGAGATGATGAAGAATTAAAAGTGTTTACACTATGATATATATACAGGTAGTAAACAGTTCTTCCGAGACGGATAGATGGCTGCCTCATTTAACCCATATTATCGATGGACGTTGGAACGCGCTCGGGCGTTTGCAGTTTACTTCCGACGCGGGTAGCGAAGGAGAAGAGAAGCGCAGAAAAGTGGCGGCAAAAGAGAGAAGAGAGCGCGAAAACGAGCTTCACTCAGTTTTGTTCTGGGATAGGTGGCGCTGCATGAGCTTATCACATGACTCTTGATTCGTGGCGACATCTATTGAGTATCGGAGGAACTGGTTTTACAGTAGATTGAAAAAATAAAATTAATTGCTTAATAAT
Source organism: Nephila pilipes (assembly GCA_019974015.1). Lineage (NCBI taxonomy): Eukaryota > Metazoa > Arthropoda > Arachnida > Araneae > Nephilidae > Nephila > Nephila pilipes. The sequence goes on along the minus strand of BMAW01008532.1, from coordinate 52,786 downwards.
AATTGGATGGAAAATCCTACATATATTACACACATATAACACATTACATTTACAATCATAAAAAGGAACAAACTATATAAAAATACAGTTTGTTGTTGTACAGTTGTTTAGAAAAAAATTACTTAAAAGTTAAAGAATGTACAAAAATTTAAAGACTCTTATTGTATTTGAAATTGCAATATCAGATAATCCAATAGGTAAATATGTGTGTTTCATATATTTCACAAACAAGATCACTCTCATTTGAAATATATGTTTGATTATAAAATCAAACAGGGAAAAAAACATACTTAATCTTTGATCAATACCGAACTGGAAGACCTTGACTTTGCAGGTGATAATGTTTTTAAATATTGCTGATATGAAGAAAAAGATCGAGAGACATGATGATATATCACCAAACAAGTGGGTTTGAAAATAAATGGAAACAAAACAAAAGTGATGAAAATAAATAGTAAGAATTCACTTCTAGTACTTTCTTCTAAATTAAGTTGAAAAGATGGACCGTTTTCATATTTAGAAGTTACAATAGATAAAAAAGGAAGCACAGATGATGAGATAAAAACTAGAATTAGAAAGATCCAACATTCATTCAGAACAATGCACGAATTCTGGAAAGGTTCAAATATAAGTATTAAGCTCAAATTACATGTATTCAATGACACAGTAATAGCAGTCCTTCTTTACATAAGCTTGGAAATTCACTAAATCTTAAAAACAGAAATTGAATGCCTTTCAAACTCCTAGGCTCAAAAAGATTCTTAAAATATACCGGCTACATAAAATTTTAAATATCGATTTTTATAAAAAAAACATCTGCCAAACATATTTGCACCAAAATTAACAAATGATGCAGGACATGAGTTGGACATATACTTAAAATGCCATCAAATGGTAATACAAGAATTGTGCTGGCATGGGAACCAGATGGAAAGAGAAAGAAAAGAGGGTCAAAAGTACTGTTTGGCTTAAAAAAGATAAATTCATTTGGACACCTGAGATGGGTAAGTGCCTGAGAGGCAATGTTGGATCAAATTAAATGGCATGCAACCATTGTGGCCTCAAGCACCAGCTTGGTGTGACGAGAATTGATAATGATGAATTCTTGATCATCATTGATTTTTTTTTATTGATATCTTAAAAGACTATATTACTAAAAAAACTTCAAAAATTGCATATGGTATTTTTTTTGTATTGCCTAAAGGAATTTAAAAGAAATTCAACTCAGATTTCATAACTTTTCAATATAAAAAAGTATATTTTAAGAAACACTAATTAAAATTTGCTTCCAAAATTAAAAGCAGTTGAATAAGCTACTAAAGATAATAGTTTCAAACATGAAGCTCAGTGTATGCTTGAAAGGGTTACAAAACATCGAAAATTTTCTATTATAATAAAAAAATTCTCCAATAAGCACTTTGTAGTATGTAATGGCTCATAGATTCAGAAATGTGCATTTTTTTTCTGTGCAAAAATATTTTTAATTATTAAAGAAGTGGCTTTATATATTTTTACATGTACTACTGTTCAACTATTTCATAGCTTTATAGTAATAAATAAATTAAACATTTTCATTAAAAAATAAAAAGAATTATTTTATAAGTTTAGGAAATTGGCTTATAAAAGTATTCAGACAATTTAACAGTTAAAACTAATAAAAAATTATTTAAGTAACAGCACAGTAAATATTTAGATGGACATTCTTTAGATTACTTGAAACTATTAAAATGTCACTATTCTTGCACATTGATATAAATTAAACATGTTTTTTTTTTTTTTTTTTTTTTTTTTTGTATACGCAAATATATTTTTTTCAATTTACCTTTGAGACTATTTTTAATTTAACTCAATTATAATTAACTAAATTATGTCCTAATCACTTCTTACAGCTTAGTTGCTCAGAAAATAATTCAATTTTTTTACATTAATTCTATGATACTTCTAAAAATTTTAACATCTTTTCATGTGCTATTAAATCAAACTTCTATCCAGATTTGTTACACAAAGGTCTTAAAATAATATTTTAAATATATTTAATTTTTTTTTTTTTTTTCAATTAAGCACATACAAAAAAAAAAAAAATTTATATTTAAAATGATACAGCATCAAAAAAAACATCGAAATATCGAATTTTTTACTAACTAATTTAATAACATTATATCATTTAAATATGCCACAAAAATTTTAGTTATTTGCTGATTTTCTAAAAAGTTATTTAAGATTTTATGTCCAGTATGAAAAAAAAGGAAACACAACTACCACACCCACTTCAAAAATCATCTACTGAAGCTACATGACAGTCTTAAGAAAAATTATTATTATTTATTTATTTTACTTTATACATATTCTAATAAGTGTGATGTGATATGAAATCATGTATTATGTACAATTTCTTGCCTGTTCATCCCACTTTTAATTTATTCTTTTTATAATTCATCATTCAAATTCGGAATATTTTTGTATCAAATTTCTTTGATTTCTTTTATTTTATAGTATAATTACTTCTTTATATCAATACTTATTAGTAGTAATTTTTTTTATCTAATAATGCTGAGACCTAAGAAAAAATGTGCTTCTACAAAAATCATGGCAGCAAAAAGATGGTGCAATGATTCAAATCAAGACTCAAAATTAAATTCGATAAACCCTAAAGTTAATAAAAAAGGTAGTCGATGCTAGGAAAGGTAACTGTTGTATTTGGAAGAAAGTTTGATGAATTTGGTAATGCTAAAAATTCAACAATTACTTTTAAAAAATAGTCGAGCATTCTAGTTCATATATTAATTCATTTTTCATTAAAATAAGAGATACATGAGTTTTGGTAGGAAAAGTTAGTCGGACCTATAGAAATGTGCATGTATACTAACTTAATATCCAGCAGAACTTTCGAACTATCCAGATGTACAAAAAATACTGTGTATAGTTACTTCCAAAGCTACAGAAATACAGCTAGCTGATAAAAGATTTGGCATTAAAAAAGAATATAGAAGCAAAGAAAATAAAAATTACCCATGTAGTTGTATCTTTTGATAGCACAAGGCTGACAAAAGGACACTCATCGCATATTAGCACTGCCTATGTCATTGGTATTCTTACCAGATACAAAATGGACCTTTGAATTATATTGAAATATTGTTAGGAATGTGAAGAAGAAAGGCTTTTTCAGATTTTCACAACTGATATAAAAGACACAAAATATCATATAATGCAGATCATCAGATGCTATGGAAGTAAAAGAAGGTCAGAAGAAATATGCTTTAGATCAGGGAAGGCGAACCAATGGCACGCAACACAATATTTTGGGCACGCCACCAATCACAAAGTTCACTATGAAGCATATTACGCACAAACATTTGTTATTGTAGTTACATCGTGGACTACAATTGCTAATGATGCGTAGTTTATTTACGCATAGCATAATAGTCGATTTCGTTGACACAACTGTATTTTAAGTTTGTGTTATATTTACAATTTTTAACTGTTATTTAATATCGCTAGTTCAGAAAAAAAAAAAAAAAAAGTGCAAGATAGTAAGCGTATCAGAGAATTTCAAACTTGGTGGAATGAGAAATATGGCATGATTAGTAAAGGCAACAAAGCAGTAAGTGTTTTATGTTTTAGTGGTATGTAGAACATCGTCTGTAAAACATCATTTTGAAACAAATCACAAATTTGTTATTCAAAAAAGTGAACCAAAGGAAAATGAATTAATTGCAAGTGCAATGAAAGAAAGAAAGAAATACTCGACGTCTATAATTAAATATGTTGGCAAAAATTAGCATACGAGCGCTGCAAGTTACTCGGCTGCAAATGTCATTGCTTGGCATAGTAAACCTTTTCAAGAGGGAGTGTTTTTAAAGGAAGCTTGATTAGCATTCACGCCTTCACTTTTTGATGATTTTGATAATAAAGATAAGATAATTCTAAGCATCTAAGATTCCCCTCTATCTAGAAATACAATAAAAGAAAGAATCTTAAAAATGGCCGGAAATGTAGCAAGTCAACAAAAAATTTACATCACTACGTCTTGACGAAAGCCCTGACATCACTAAATCTGCACGTTTAGCTGTTTTTGTTTAATACTGCGTAAGAAACGTCATTAAGTAAGAATTAATTGTAATAAAATCGTTGCTAATAACTACAAAGGGCACATATATTTGTTCGGCCTTTAAAAATTCACTTGCTGAGAAATTGATTTGAAAAAAATTGTTTCAGTAAGAACTGATGGTGCTCCAAGTATGGTGGGTATAAAAAAAAATGGTTTCTTAAGTTTATTTCAAACAAACATATTCTTGATCTCCCCTGCATTATTCACCAACAAGCCCTGTGTGCTAAGAATAATTTAACATCTCTTGATAATGTAATGGTGGTAGTCACAAAAATAGTCACTCTCCTTTCATCGCAGGTTTTAAATAAGCAAAAGTTTGATGCTTTGTTAAATGAAGTCACCTTGGTGTATAAAGGCTTACTAATATAATAATACTCACTGGCTGAGCCGAGGGAACGTACTTCAAAGATTTGTTGATTGCTTGGAAGAAATCAGACTGTTTCTAAAAAATGAGGAGGGAATTGAACAATACCCACAGTTGTTGGATGTTATTTGGCTTTCGAAATTGATGTTTTTTACAGACATGGGCTAACGTTTCAATGAATTGAAAGTGAAGCTTCAAGGATGATATAACAATTACTGCGTCATGATAGATCTCATTCGTGCTTTTGATGCTTAAGTGCATGTTTTCACACACACATACATAGGAACAATATTATTACAAGAAACTACAAATATTTTCCAAACTTGAAAAAAAAAATCAATGATTTAGATATATATGAAAAACCAGGTGAAGAAACAGTCACTGAAAAATTTATTCCTGTAATTGATTCTTCAATCAATGAATTTTCAGTGAGACTTTCTCAGTTCGAAGAATTATCGGAAATACTCAAGTTTATGTACCCTGATGTGACTTCATTTCATAAATTGAACTTGTCCCAATTCGAAATTGAAGAATTTGAAATGCAGTTGATTGATTTATAGTCTAGTTCAATACGGATTCAAAAATTTATTCAAACAAGGAAAGAATTGGAATTAATTGAAACAAAAAGATTGACAAGCACTATAAGTAAAAATGATAATAAAATTTTGGAAACATGGAATTCGTTACCAGACACATTTAACAGTTTGAAGAAGCTTGCTCGTGCTATTTTAATCATATTTTCACCTACCTATGCCAGTGAGTCATTATTTTCAGAGATGAGTAACAGTAAAGACTCGCTTAGATATCGTTTGATGGACGACTCCAGTTCATCATGCATTCTGCTAAAAGTAACATCTTACAATTATAATTTAAGTTATTTGTCATCTAATCTGAAACAATAGAAGTCATACTAATGTTACTTCAATTTGAATTACACGTATATAATTGAAATTTTGCAAAATGTTTTTTTTTTGTGGTAAATCACAAAGTCAAAATTATTTGACGGCATGTTTATGACCCCATTAAACAGTTTTTTTAGAAAAAATGGCACGTTGATACATAAAGGTTCCCCACCCCTGCTTTGAATGTACAACTGTGCTTTCATCTGGAGACTCTAAAGCATATCTACATCTGACAGCTTCAAGATTTATGATGTAGATGTAATAATAAAAAAAGATCAGAGTCAAATTAGCAAAAGATTTAGTACAGCACAATGTAAATGTATGAAGGATTCGCATACAAAAGCAACATTTGGTGTTAAATCTCATGGCAGTCTGAAGGATGAAACAAAAAAAATTGACATAATATTGCCAAAATTCCATTTGCAAGAATAAAAGTAATGTAAACAAAATGAAAACTGCTATTTATGCAACATTATACTGTAACACATCCAATGACCAGAAGCCACATCTTAAATGTCCTCCTAGCAAGAATTCTTGGTGTTTTTAACAGTCAGCTGCAGCTAATGGTATAAACCCAGGACCTAAACTATAGATTGTTAACACAAAAATTAAAGAATCCCATCAGTCAAAAATTTTACTAGATTATCAGAGACTGGTTTCGAATGATCATCTGGAACATTGCATAATTACTCAAAATGTAAATAAAATTATTTATAGTATAAAATGAAGCAAATGCTCTAAACAAACATTTGCAATCAAGAAGTGTGTTAGAATAACTGCATGAAATACTATTACTGAGTATATAATGTAGGTACTTTAAAGTGTCCATAAAATATACAAAAAGTAAACATGACATAAACCGAATCTTCTGAAACATTGACTAAATGGAAATATTACAGAAAATTACATTACAAAAAGGGAGAATGTTTTATATAATTTAATTAAAAGAAAAAAAATCAAATTAGTTCACAAATGATGAGAAAAATCATAACTATAAAGATTTCATGTATAAGTCTGGATGCCTCTTAATTTTTAAATTTGCACTATGCTGAAAAACATTTGTAAAGTTATTAAACAAAACTTTTTTTATAATTTATATATATTTTATTATATTTTTTATTTATTACAGATTTTGTATTTTATGTATATTTTTATGTAATACATTTGTGTTTTATAAAGAAATATATTACTGTGATTTTGGGTAGATAAATTATAGCAAATACATGTTTAAAAGTTGGAATTTAATGTTTGTGGCATATTTGATGAAATTTTTTAATTCTGCCTATCGAACTTTGTTAATTTAGATTATAAGTTATATGCTCAAATGAAATGGTTAATGTATAATTCATGGTGACATTTTAGTCAGTTATGAGAGATCAAGTTGCTCCTAGGACAAGTTTGAACTTACATGAAACTTGCCTAACTATGAAAGACTACACTCGGTGTAAAAGCCCCATAATGATTGTGCAGTTGCCTTGTAGATTGATGAAGCATAGCAGTCATTTTGAGTTGATAGGATCATATCAGCTTCCTTTAAATTGGAAATTATCAAATTTGAAAATGAAGATAGTAACACTGAAAGTGATTTAAAAAAGAATGATGAATGTGACATTGATAGTCATTTGTTTTCTTAATTTTGACATTGATGAATTGAATCTTGAAGATATTATATAAATAAATGGAGTTTATTTTAATTGTAAAATTCTACTTGATTATTTAATTGACATAAAATGGCAATTCATGGTGATAAACAAAGTTTACTGAGCCCATAAAAACAACATTTACTGGAAATCAGTAGAGTTCATTTTATGCAAGTTCAAGGTAAGATATGTTTATTTATTTATATATGACTGAGAATAGTTATGTTGTAAATATTACAAAATATTTACAATGATGATTGCATCATATGGAAAGGAATTATAGAATAAATGAATATTAAGTGTCATGTTTCAAAATGCTTTGCTGTAGTGTATACAATGTTGCAGCTTATCTGAAAAACTTTTATTTTTCCTAATCAATAATCATTTATGTGGCTTAATGCTAAAAAGCTTATGTATCTGAAATTATGGTACATGTTTTGTACATTTACAACTTATTTTCAAAAATTCCAAACTCTTCTAAGTAAAAACTTTTTAACATCATTTTGAATTTACATATAGCTTTACTTGTGTTTAATATACTTTTGTATACATTTTATATAATGTCAGTTTCTTAGAAAGAAACATTATAATACATTTTTATAACTTTAATTACTTATTTTCAAAAATTCATAACATTCCTTTTTGTTTGAAATAGCATGCACTCTTTTAATGAATAATGTACGTAATAATATCAAAATACTAAGGCTTATTTTAATAATGAGACAGGAGTTTAATTTTTTTTATTACTCTGCATAATATTTTTAAGAAAGCTGTTTATGGAATTTAGTTTAAATTTCATAATTATTTTTTAAAAATCATTAAAATTTGTAAATTTTTAATGATTTTTTTGAGAAATTCAGAATAAAAATTAATAGAAATTCCAAAACAAAAAATTCCAAGCTTAGTTATATGTAGAATATTATGATAGACTTCTAGAAAAATAGAATAAAAATATTAATGATTAAAAAATCTTAGTTATGCGAAAATACTCATTTTTTTAAATTTACTTTTTATAAAGATTATGATCCAATTCAAAAAGTGTTTAAAATAGAGATTTTAAACTTTTTTTTAAATGTGCATTTAGTACTAATTTTGAAAATAAATTTTTAAAATACATTGTAAGCAATATTTATGACTATTTAAAAATAGATCATTAAATTATATAAAAATTAGCTAAAATTTAACTCATTTGAATAAAGAAATGACTGAACCATAGATTTACTTTTAAAATAAAATTCTTGTTTAAAATTGGTATAAAATCATTCATAATAACATTTTATTTCTAATAAAGGTTATATACTATAGTTCCAACATGAAAAAAAAAATTGAATTTTATCTGAAAAGAAAATTTTTGTAATGTTCAAAATGCTCATTGTTTTAATGATTTGTCATTTTTACAGAAAAATTACATAATCATTTATAATGAATAGTTGAACATATTTTACTACATAAAATTTGAAGAAAAATGGGAAACAGGACTTTGAATATCAATTTTTATTAGTTATTTTTAATGTTAAATAAAAAAAAAAAAAAAGAAAATCAATTACATAATTTACAGAAAAAAAAAAAGAGAGAGAGTTACCAATCAATTTTATACATAAATAAAATTTTAATTTTTCCAACATAGAATACTTTTTATGTTGATACTTTTTTTACAACTAAAAATAAAGATTAATCAGGATTAAATAATAATAATATGTTATCTATTCTTATTAAAACATACAAAATATAATGATAAATAAATGAAAATTGTTATTACTCACTTATCTATGATCATTGAAGTAGGAATTGGTTTTACAGTTGCAAAATCATGATCTGTGATTTCTTCTCGAGGTTGAATACAATTGAAATGATATAATATCATGTTATAAGCTAAAAGAAATTGTCTAAGACTTAGCAGTTTGTAAACTTCTACTTCACTTTCAGTAGTAGCTAAAACCTGAAAGAAAATCATAGATATAAATAACAGATAATAACATGAACTAATAAATTAGAAGATTAATGAAACATTTCAGGAGTTTTAAATCATGAATTTTACGGAAAATTTAAAAGTTGCATATATTAAGACAATTTAATAATAATTCGTATTTTTAGATTTACCCTAATCACAAACTGTTAGATTTTTATTCAATAGTTTATTAAAGTTCAAAAGTTATACTTAATACATTTTTAAAAATGAATTATATAATTTTTTTTTTTTTTTGATGAATTTTAAGGTAATATAAATGTAATCAAGTTATAATAAAGCTAAGCAAATAAGAATACCAGGTTTATAGAAACTATTTGGATATGTTGTATATAAAGTAATTTAAAAATAAAGTATGGTCATTGATACTAATAATCTGAGTAATTTTAATCTTACACTGAATCTAATAAATTCAAAAATTAAAACACATGACGTAAAAATGTTAATTATATTAGAGTAAAAGTTTTGTTAACTTCAAGTCTAAGAAAAATGATGAACATTTAAAAAATAGACATGCTTTAATTAATAAGACATTATATTTGTTAGAAAGGTGTGTTCAATTTGCACAATTAAAAAAAAAAAAAAATACTAAAATGTACTATGATTAAAATAATTATTAAGAAAAAAAGGATAAAATATTTTTTTCAAAGTTTTAAGGATTATTATAATTGAAATTAATAATCACAAATTTTCATTTCATATTTAAAACTGAATGCTTACAATACTAAATATCAGGGGGAAAAAAATTCTAAATTATTAACTACAGCAAAAAAAAAAAAAAAAATTTCTCACAAAAAAAAAACCCAAATAGTCAGTCATTAAACACAATAATAAAAAAAGCCTTTTGGCCTCGCTCTTTAAACAGAGATAGTTTATGATTCGTTATTTTAAGTTAAATAAAATGAAAAAAGGGCAATATTTCTTAAAAAATTTAAGGAAAACGAGTTTATTATCATTTTTTTAGTAGTAGTAAAGTAATTTGGTATTCAACAAAATGGAATTTTGGGCTTTTAGAGTAAATTGGTAAAAATACAAAATGCAAACAAAAAATTTTAAAATGTAAATTAAATAGAATTAAATGTAAGAATAAACAAAAGTTTCTAGTTTCAACAGTAAGCAAAGCAAAATATTTAGGTTGAATAGCTGGCAGAATGAAATACTACAAGAAATCTATCAACAGTGAACTCTGATAAATGCAATTATTGATATAAGTGAACATATCAAAGAATTAAATGATATTTAGTTATTATAAAAGATAATATTGTATTAAAAAATATTTTAAAGAAATTTTAAATACTGTCAACTTTTCAGAACATTTAATATGTACTTTATAAATTCAGCATTTGTTTCAAAGCTGTGATATTCTATCCAACAATTTGCATCTATAAATAAAATACTAAATGAAAATTTTATTTTATGAGAAATTGTTTCCTTTTAAAAGATGCTAATAGCTTTAAAAAAATTTAATAAAAATATCAACATAATAATAAAAAAAACCATATTGAATAAAAGAATCCTCTTATATACTTTTCATGTTAAAACAAAGAATTTCATTTATGAAATATATGTACTTATTCAAGAGTAAATACTGCTCTATTATACCATTACAATTAAATAATCTAAGAATAAATAAATTGATACTTTTTACATGATGATGAAAATCTAAAGCCACTTCATACAATGAGAAATTAATTTAACAGGAAAAGGAAAGCATTTTAAATAACAAGCAAAAACAAGGAAATAATTGAAAATGGATTTTTAAATAATCCTATTTACATGATAGATTTTGAAGCAATATTTGGTACTTATTCCTTAATATTATCCTCAATACTAAAAGTATAGGGTGAAGCATAAGACAGATTTCTAGTTACGTACATTATTTAAGCTCTCTTCATCAATACTTTCATCACAGAAAAGTGCAGCAGAATCATCTGTAATGTTTACCTAAAAAAATTTGAGACTTTATAATTGTAATTGGATTTCCACACAGACAAAACAGAAAGAATACACACAATAAAAACAAAATAAAGAAAAGGAAGAGAGAAACCGACAATCGAAGTGCTCAAGATTCTGAAAAAAAGTACCTTGGATATTTCAATCTATAAAAAAAATATATAATTTAATTATAGATTGAAATATCCAAGCTTTTTTCCAAATAAAAAAGTTAAGTTTTAAGTACTCAGCTTCAGAGTGTATTTTAACTGACCCAAGAATAGCTAACTTGTTTAACTTACATTACTACTCAGTGTTTTTATTAATTACTACTCAGTGTTTCTACTCATTAATTTGATAAACATGAGTAGAAAGGTGTCAATAAATTACAATTTTTGACAAACATTAAAATGTGTTGAAAGAGAAATAAAACGCTGAAAGTACTGCAGATATTTTTTTTAAAAATTATGTGTTTCATATTAATTCATATACTAACTATCCAGATAACAGGTCAATTGAAAAGTCCCCAGCCTACCATAGTAAAACACATTTTTTTTGGCAAAATTAGTTTTTTTTATTCAACATAATTCCCTTCTAGGATGATTCACTGATTATAGCGACCCTCCAACTTTTCGATACCATTTTTGTAGTACGATTTGTCCTTTGCTTCAAAATAGGCCTCAGTTTCGGCGATTACCTCTTCATTCGATGAAAATTTCTTCCCAGCGAGCATTCTTTTGAGATCTGGAGAATACGGTGGATGAGGAAGCAATTCGAAGCCCAATTCATCGTTTCACTGACTTGTGACACGGTGCATTGTCTTGGTGAAGCAGCACTTTCTTTTGCTTCAAATGCGGCCGTTTTTCGGCGATTTCGTCCTTCAAACGGTCCAATAACGCTATGTAATAGTCGCTGTTGATGGTCCTTCCTTTTTCAAGGTAGTCAATGAAAATTATTCCATGCGCATCCCAAAATACAAACACCATAACCTTGCCAGCCGACTGTTGCGTTTTCCCCCGCTTTGGAGCGGGTTCATCGTGTGCAGTCCACTCAGATGACTGTCGATTGGGTTTGTCAAACAATTATGCCACTAAAAATCAACCAAATAGCAGAGCTGATGTATGTTAAATCTGTTTGAGGTCCCAAGTCCTCCTGTTGGTGTGGTGTAAAGGTTTGGAGAGGAAGGAGCATGTCAGATGTCATCCTTATCACTTGGCCAAGGTTTAAAACTATGAGATTGGTCACCAACAGCCCTCCTATTACTTCTCAGTATGACATTAATAAACAATCACTCAGACTTCTATGCTGGGTGAGAGTCAATAATGCTTTATGGGGCAAGAGTCATATCAGGCTAAGCTGTACCAAATATTTGATTAAACTGTAATTTAGATAGAAAAAAGAAGAAAAAGGTAAAAATTGGTTGACAAGGAGGATCAAAAATTTAGATGAATCACCACGGTATCTATGAGTGCATCAGCTGTGTTTACCAAAGACAGTTAACCCCACGAGAAGATCACTACCTCATGATCCTAATTCCTGTACTTCTTTAAAGTAGGTAAGTCTCTGTGGATCTGGAACACTATGAATTAATAATATGAAGCTAAAATTCTCCCTTTTATATATAAATTTAAATTTGCTTTTTTACTTCCATTTTTGTGTTTATATCTCTATACTGCAAATGTACATGATCCAGTAACATTATTTGCAATTTCATTTATTTTATTTTGATATTATTTTAACAATTCTTTTGTCATTCTATATTGCTTTTCTGATTTTTATTTATGATACTTATGTTTCTTTAAATACAGAAATACCCTTCTTATTTAAATAACATTTGTTTATATAAAATATACTTATTGACTCTTAGCTAGTTAAAATATAATTTCACTAATTAAAACTCTTAAAAATTCATATTTTGAAATAGCACACCTGGAAAATACATGTTACCATT
>BMAW01008532.1:0-39913 GCA_019974015.1 Nephila pilipes | reverse complement strand
AAATTCATATTTTGAAATAGCACACCTGGAAAATACATGTTACCATTAAGATTGGTTCAAAAGGGAGCACCTTATGGAAGATTAATAAATCCTACAATGTTAATTACATTCTTATAATTCATATTTTAAAACTATTAACAATTTATTTTCATTCAATTAAAGCTTTTTTTTTTTTTTTTTTTGAATGTTTAGTATTTAGCTTATTAATCTCAGTGGATTGCACCTATTGCATTTAGTGATTCAACAAAACACACATTTCAATATTTAAAAACCAACATATAAACTAAAAGCAGAAATATCAGTGACCAGGAAGTAATAATTATAATTGGTCAGAATTCACAATAAAATTATGTACATTTATATTCTAAAGTTTGCATTTAATTCAACTTAAATTTTCCATTAAATCATTCTTCTTGAATTTTTTACCATTTTGCACTTTACAAAAATATTTGGTACTTGTGTAAAATTTCTTCAAATCTGAAAATTAATGTAATTGCAGCCAAACTTACACAAACCTTTACGATGCCCAAAAATCTGTTATTTGATACAAGAGAGCACTTATGAATCTTAATAATGCTGTGCCACATTAATTCATACATAAATGAATCTAAGTGGTACTTGCAGTTACAAAAAATTGTGGATCAGTTTCAAATTGTTCTTTAAATACTTGAATAAAGATAGACATAAAACCATGTGTTTGATATCACTTCATCATGGAGAAGAGCTGAAGAGCAAAACAGAACAAACCATGTCTGATTTCTTGCTTTCCATCACTGGCAGAATATTGCATCAATAGGTGACATTTTCTGTCTAAGCAAAAATGATTGAAAGGATTTTACTCAAGTACCAAATATTTTCTCTTATATATAGCCAAAAAAGTAATGAAAATTGCATACCTTTTCCCAATAACTCATCATTGTAATAAGATAGCTTTTAAAGTATTAAAAATGCAAACAGATGAGCAACAATTTCAAAAATATAAAAACATGCTGTTAGATACATTAAAAACTTAGCAATAATTATCAGAAACTTTGAATGAAACTAAAACATTTAAATACAGCATAGAGTTTTTTTTATCACTTACTCGCATGCATGCTATTCTGACAGTTTGCTTCCAAAGAAAAGTTGAATCACTACGTTTCTTTATATAAAATTTTAAACGACGACCCTCACACTCAATCATATTTTTGCATCTAGAAATAAAATTATAAATAATTAAAAATTTTAAAACATTGAATGATAAGTAATCAATAGAAATATTTAAATTAAAAATGAAATCTAAATTAAAATAAGTGGATTTCACTTAAATATTTGGTTCTTAATATAGTATCCTTACTATTCTGCATTCTAGAAAAAAAAAATTCAAATGAAAAATATTCAAATAAAGATAATTTAAATCTGAATTTAATGTATCATAGCAGATATACCATCACTGATAAATGAGGTAGTCATATAACCCAACTGTAGATTAGAGATCAAGTGAATATAAACTTGATTCAAGCCCAAGATGTTAGGTTAGATAGAACCAAGATAGATTGGTTTAGTTAATTCTTAAAAAAAACCAACAGAATTTTCTTATACATAAATCAAACTTTTTACAGAATTAAATAGAGAATACTTTAAATAACCTATGTTCCAAATTTAATTAAGATCTGATCATTAGTTTTAAACATATTAAACATCAGGAAAAACTATTAGAAGTCACATAAATAATTTTGAGCAAATGATTAATCTAAAAAACTTGTAACATCTTTTTATTTAGTTACAATCCTTTAGTAAAGTTTTTCTAAGTGTTTCTTCTCTTATATCTTTATATTTTTTATTTTTCATTTATTAAAACAAAGTTGTTCATTAAAAATTGCAAATTAGTACAAACCCTTTAAAGCATTCTTAGAGGAAGTTTGACCTTAAATGTTCACAATGTTTGCATGAAATTTTGGATTTCAGAGTATTCTGACTCAAGGAATTTGAAAATTCTGTGTATGTTGCAGTTACAAAACGAGGGGGGGGGGGGGCTCCTTTCTTTTTAATTGCAATTACTCACATTTTTCTAATATTTTTTTAAATTATTTTGCCTTTCTAGTATTGAAAAACAATTAACAATAAAATGGTGTGAACAATTTAATTTTATGTGATGAAATGTTACAGATACTGATTCTACATTTAGAGACCCATTTTTGTGAATCCTTATAACACAAACTTTTAAGCAGGATTTCACTAAATTTTTAATTTGAATTTATTTACAATGAGAAATCAGTCACCTGGAAACAAATCCAACATCTACAATAGAAACTTTATTTTTTATTAAGTGGTGCTCTCCCTCTTTCTTTGATACCAATGGTACATGATAATGGTAACTAAACAAAGCATGGTAATTTGAAAAAAGAGGTGTCAAACTAAATTTCATTCTGAATCCCTTGAACTATGATCTGGACGATACAATCCATTGACTTATTGTAGTGTGCCATTAATAAATAAAAATTCTATTAAAATGCAAAACAAATTTTAAAAGTTTAATTAAACCATGTCTCTTTTTTCCATAAGAAATTAAAAAGATTCCATTGCATCAGCTAATATGCTGGAGGTACAGCATTTAGTTAATATTGAAAATAACTACACATTTACAGAAGAAATTTGCAAACAAAAAAAGCTTATTAGAAGATTTTGTTGACATACAAATATCAAATAACTTCCTAATTCTATTTTCAATTTTAAAGTTCAGTTTAAAAAGTATACAGTGTTAAGTCCAAGTTGAAATCCAAGATTTTTCAATTTAGAATATTAGCTTTGTCTTAAAAGTTAATTACAATTTCTTAAAATGGAAAACAAAATAGATAATAGAATAAAAATGTTTTCCTGAAACTTCTTAAAACAACTTTCAATAATATTTCATTTAAATAATTATAGCTGATAGAAAGGTCAACTATTCATCATAAAAAGTTTGAGCATTTCATTTTTTAAAAAAATTATAGCACTTCAAAAGTCTTACCATTGAAAAAGATTATTGAAACCATGATAAAATCTAGAACACACCCATGAACAAACTAGTTAAACTATTTGGTGCTATATGGCAATTTTAGTAGCTATATAGCAATCAAATTTTGCCTTTTTGAAACTACATCCCTACAGCTTCTGGAATAGGGAACAATTATAAAGTTACTACTAGAATGGGAAATATTTAATAACTGTTCTAATTTGCATAATAACACTAAAATAGAATAAAAAACCTTTGAAAATTTATTGATATATATTTTTTATTACTTTTATTAATACAAAAACATTTTATAATACTATATCTGTCATAAAAACTAAAATGTGTGAGTGCATTTCTTTATCACTTCAATTAAATTTAAATGTAATGTAGATACTTATTTTTTAATATTATATATATATATATTAATTACTTTTATCAAAATTAAAGAAAACAGTTCAGAATACTCATGCTGAAAATGAAAGAACTAATGTAAATAAGTTAGAGCAAACATTTTGTTCAATCATCTCAACAGGTGGTGATGCTGGAACTTCACCAAAATATATACAAGCAACAAGAATGAATTGTGAGAGGAAAAAATATTGAAGTGGAATAATGTCTCAAATGTAGGCCAAGTCCAAATGTTTCTTCAAAATTTAAACTGCTGTAAAATTAAACTCTGTACTCTCCCAATTAGATTGAATTATTTTGATTTTGTGCAATTAAGATAGTATTCAATTATTAGGATTCTTATTCCATAAAAGAACATGGTACACCTTATTATGAGATAAAATTGATTTTATTTATGCATCATTTTAATCAAAGTTAAATTAAAGTTAATAACTTATATATGTTCAATATTGTTTTCAAATTATTACACACTTACATCAAAATCTCAGAATGAATAGATATAAAATTTTGAGTTTATTTACTTAAATCATGAATTCATTTAACAGTTTTCTGGTACATCTCTTTTATTTAGGCTCCAAAATAAAACAGGCATGGATAAAAAAAAAAAAAAAAAACACGTAAAAAAAATACTTAACTTTAAAACCTTTGATAAGCAAGTTTTGAAATAATTACTAAATGATGATATACAAAACAAATGAGATAATTAAATTAGTAATAAGTGTATAAATTTAAAATTTAACTATTGAATAAGTATCATCAAATTAGTTTAATCTTTGAAATGTAAAATATATTTAAATTATTTTCATGATTTTACTACAATTATTACTACACAATAGTGATAATAATCTGAAACCAAACAAATATCTCCTTTATATCATATGATAAAAATTTATTATGATGATTTGAAAGATTTCCATAGTTAATTCTTATGGATAGTTTAAGATAAAATTAACAACATTTTTTGTAAACTATTGCTTAACAAGATAATGCAATAAATTCTAAAACTTAACCTGTTCTATTTCATAAATAAACAAAGAATATTGTAATCCATAAATAACAAGATTTTATTTTTACTCCATAAGAATTTGCTGAATTTTCAAAATTATAAATTAACTATGGATATTAAATTCCCTTTTAGAAGGTATATATAAAACTATACACAAATGTAAAAATATGAAAATGATATATAGGATGCTAACACACACACTTTTCCAGATGATCATATTATTTCTAAACTTAGTTTTTCTAGATAAAATTGCATTAAATTTTATAGAACACAGGGTGGGAAAAAATTTTTGAAAGAGGCATATTTTTTTTCCTGAATTATTAAAAATATTTCATTTACTCTTCTTTTCGAATTTTTTTTCAAAAGGCCCAAGATTATAAACAATATAATAAATGTATTAAAAATGTGTACATTACTTTAAACTCACATTCTATTTAAATTTTTAATCTTCTCTATAAATTCTTCATGTGTGATGTCAATGACTTCCTTTAGTATGTGTGCTTCTTTCATAACATCATCTTTAAATTCTTCAAGATGGCTTGATATTGTTTGTCCCATTGTCTACAGTGAAAAATTTAAGAGAAACGTAACTAATTTTACCATTCCATGTGAAAAGTTTTATAGTGCAAAAACTTCATTGAACATGCAACAATATAAGAAAAAAAAACTATTCAGTGCAGTCAAAACACTCCTCACAGTCTTAAATTAAATACAAAAAATGATGTTTAACAATTTTAAATATGTATTTTTTAATTTCAAATGCATTTTCTTGATTCCTCAAAAACATTCAACATATTTTTTAATAAAACATAATAGAAAATATAATTCTAACAAAATACAAAAATGAAATATATGCATAAAAAATATTTCTACTGTGCATATTAATCAAAACTACTTCACCATAAACTACCTATAATATGTTAATTAACTTGTCCTTGTATTTACATATTAAAATGCAAAAAGTGTATAACCATGATAAATACGACAATAGTTGGGCTAATAAATTCCTTTTTTAATTTTTGTCATAGTAAATTTCGTGCTTTACATAATAAAATGAATATTTTCTTTGGAAACGTATTACGAGATGAGGAAACGGTTGGTTAAATCTTCAAAGAAAATATTTTTTAGAAAATTATTAAATATTTATTTCAATTTACCGATTTCTTAAACCATGCACAACATTAAGGTAGTGGCGAGAATTTCATTTTAAGAAATCAAATCAAATACTACGCAATTTCACTTTGTAAATGTAACTAAAAACACTTGTTAACCAGTAAAAATAATTTTAAGCAACAGGTGTTTACTTTTTTAATATTCTTCAGTCCCTATTTATAAATATTCCTCAAATAATTCACATTTTTGTAAGAACACAGAATAGCAGTAGTTTCAATATTTGTATCTAATCTATCATAAATATTTTGAGATCTCATCTTAAACACATTGAACCTTCGATAATTTTCAACAAACTACTTAAACTGTATTCAATGAAAATATAACAAACAGCTACTCAAGTTGTCAACTAATTCTAATTGCGTTTTAATGTATATTTACGATATCTTGAGAATAAATTGCTTGTTTACATCATGTTAAGAGCAGAAGGAGTTTCGATTTTGATTCAATAAAATTTTATGTCAGTGGCTCACCTAAAGCACATGCATGTTGCAAGAAGAAAAGGAAAAAAAAAAAAATGCCACCTTGACGACCGAGTATCTAAGTTGATAAATATCACATCATGAAGCCCCTCCATAGGAGGACAGCTTGCACAAAAACTAAACACAACAAATGGAATTCAAATCTAAATGGATAATTGAATAATTGGATAACCATTCCATTAGCTCAAATTGCTAATATTGAATTCAAATACAAATAAAGTGATATTAGGTTTCCCTAGAGGACTTCTGAATACTGCTTCGTCTGAATATCTAAATTACGAGGAAAAACTAGGGAAACTCTAATACAGACGAACTTAATTTTAATAAATGAGTTACTGATATACTTCTTAATTTTAAATGTAAAGTGCAACAGAAATCTGATTTCAGAAAATAATCTTCTCCCTGAGGCATCGAAGTCGTAACTGGCGATGTTTAATCTAGCCGCAATGTTTGAGACTTGATTCCATTAAAGACCCATAAAAGAGATGATGCGTGAAGTATAAAGTCCACTCACAACAATCCAAGTAATCAGATCATTTTCTTAAAGATACAGTAGAAAAGCCTGAAGAATACAAGGTACTGACAAAATTCCTAACTGCATCAAGTATGGACTCTTGTCAAACCCTTTCAGAATTCCCTTCCGGCCCTCCGTGAGACGTCTACGGACATTGATGGATCATGCATTATCTTCGAAAGCAACTGTAGGTTTCATTAAATTTAAATTTAAAACGTAATAGGCCAAATGACTTAAAGATTAAATTTTTATAATGTGCATGACATAAAGAATAAATTTTGGAAAGCAAATAGTTTGCGTCCTAAAATCCAAGAGATCCGAGTCTTCGTCCACGATCAAAACTTTGATGTGTTTTTAGTTTAAGATACGCAGCTTTAATTGGGGCACAAGTCCCTGGTCACTAACTATCGTATCCACAAAGACGATAGAATAGATATTTCCCATCTCACGTAGTGAATGGAGGCATAGCAATATATTAAAAAAAAAACTTAGTTTAAAGCACAGGCTCCTTCCAAAATTAGAAAATAAGGATGTGACTGTCATCGAAATTAAAATTAATATTTTTTTCTCCTCTCCTGGTTATTCCTGCTTTGCCCGAAAGTGTATTAAAAGCCATACCATTAAATTTCCGGTGAAGGATCTGAAAAAAATTATTAAATATTGAAAATAATGTTATCATTGTTGGTGATTTTAACGCCGTCCACACTGAGTGGTGATCTTCCCAATGCTAAAATTGTTAGCAATGAAGATATTAAGACGACAATTTGTCAACTCATTCGAACTTTCTGCCGCACGAAATTAAACATAATAATAGGCAGCGCATTCGAGTGCGAAAGAATAGGCAGAGATACAGAGTTTCTATCTTCGCATTCGACAGCATGAGATAGTTAAGAAGATTAAAAATCACTCCAAAATTCAATGGGATGCAGATATTGCGGCTTTAAATCCCCAAGAAAATTTATTTTGTCTCAAAGCTAAATTACTTCGAAGACCTACTGAAAACATTCCGCCCTTCAAAGTCACTGCTGGAAGTATAGCAATGTACTCGATTGAAAAAGGCCGAGTTGATCCTTGATAGTCTAGAAATTCAATTTACCCCCAAACCACGACATTGAAACCCTGAGTATTCAGCGTAAGTAAAAAAAAAAATAAATAATAAATAATAAAAAAATAAAAAAAAAAACAGGTTGAATAGTTTCTCTCCAAGCCAACCATAATTCAATCGGTAGCATCTCCGCAGAACGAAAATGAAGATCTCTCGCCTTGTGTACAGTTTAAAATTGGTTATGCGGATTATTTATAATTACGTAAATTATGAAATACACAATTCACACCTTTCTTATTTGAATAACGATGTACTGTATTAATTCACTTTACTTCTGGGTGGCTTGGAAAATGATGGCAAAAGTAATGAAACTATATATAACTTTTTCATTGAATATGTTTACTGATAAAAATCTCATTTTTCCATTTTAGTGGTAAGCTAAGTTTAGGTATGTACTCATATATACAGTAGTACTTCTTGTAAGAGACAATTCTTTTGGTCTTGGTTCCTTTGAACAGTCTATGCATTTACTTCTTATTAAGGGACACCTCTATTTAATGGACAAAATGTTTGGCTTAGTGTGTTTCCCTTATAGCGAGGCACTGCTGCATATCCTTTGAATAACTATGCATTTCCAGACGGTTATCTAACTCTTTCAGTTACCACGAGATTTAATTTTTATCTTACCAAATTAAATATTTTTTCTTATTTCTACAAGCAGAAATAATTTCTTAGCGGTCCCCTACCACGGTTTTTCCTTCAACTAATCATTGGGGACTTTTATGTGATGTTGTTTGAATTAAGAAACTCACACAGAGAATGAAAAGTGACTTAAGTAGATTAAAAATAAAGCTTCAAAGTGTAGTGAATAGAATTGAGGATATGTATTTATAAATAAAGAATTAAATACGTTAGTTGATGGTTATCGTAAATAGTAATCCAAGGTATCAAGATGAATAGTAATCTTACGGTCAATACCATTGGAAGAGCAGAGAGAGAGAGAGAGTTTCTTCCTATTATATTTATTTTAATTTCTACAAATTATATTTACATCTATATAGTAGGCATCCAAACAGCCCATACAATCATTATCCCGCTTTAACAGTCAAGAGAACAAAATATTTAGATCCAACAAAAAACCCGCTTTGCTCGGTCAAAAATTATATCAGAATCTGAATATATTTCCCAAGATTTCACGCGCCCTTTAACTAATGATGAGACACACCGTTTCATTAATTTCTAGAATCCAAATAAATAAATTATTTCTAACAGTGGTACAGAGTGTGAACGACATCAACTGAAGACATCAACGTAAACTATTTTTACTTATTCTTCGGTATAATACTTACGTTAAGTAAAGAGCTGTAAGAACGAACATAGAGCTGATCTATAATGGGACTGTGAATCGAACTCTCAAGTAAAATTCCACTAAGGACTCAAAACTGATTGGTTAATTACAAATAAGTTCCTAGTTATAATATTCAGTGTTATATTTAGACGTGGATCAGAAATAAATCCACAGACTTGATTAAATATTTATATTGTATTTTGATTATTTTAATCTAATATATAAAATTCTCGTGTCACAATGTTCGTTCCCATACTCCTCCGAAACGGCTTGACTGATTCTTATGAAATTTTTTATGCATATTTAGTAAGTCTGAGAATTGGCTACTATCTATTTTTCAAACCTTTAAGTGATAAGGGGTGTCCCCCCCCCAATTTTTTTTTTTGATAATTTTTTTTTTTTTAATTTTTTTATTATGTAGCATTAAAAAATACATACAACCCTAAATTTTCTCTTTTCTATCACCAATCCATGCTTTTTAATAGTCATTTTCATAATTTTATCATTTTTTATCCCGCTCGATAACATCAATTATTATCACTTGGTAAGTTATCCCCTCCATGTGTCAACCGGTGTCACTTCTCACCCAGTAAACAGCACGGAGTAGGGATGACAACGAAGATGGTCTCCTATTTCTCTCAAATAATAAGCCTTCTCTCACGCCCTCTACAGTTTTCGGCTATCATTAGTGTTTATGCGTCAAGCGTAGTAGTTAAACATTTTTACTATCTCAGTGTAACTCTCATATCAAATATATTCTCAAGTAACTTTATTATTTATTTATTAATAACTAATATTATTGAATATAATTAATTATTAATAACTAATAAAATTATTAATTTTGAGTGTAATTCTCACGATCAGTTAATTAAGTGATTTACATAACCTCTAAAATACTCAACACGTGTCACGAGTTCCCGCAAACAACGGCTATTGAGTTGTAAGTATAAATTATTTTTATACGTTTATTATAAAATCAAAAATTATTCTTTCTTATTTATAACGAAAATATTGTTGGGAATGGTGAAAAACGAATTCGGTGAAAGTTAGATTTTTATTACAATTGGGAAAAAAAATTTTGTGTTTACTTATAAGAGCTCTAACTTCAACAGAATTTTTTTTTTTTTCACTATTTCTAACAATATGTATTTTCGATATAATTAAGAAACATAAAATTTTTCGCTTTCGTGAAACTATCTAATTTTTACATGTATATTTAATGTAATCAAAGATAAAATAAATTATTGATATAATAATTAAATATAATAATAATAATTAAATAATTCAATCAGTTCTATTTATGTGTGTTTTGTATTGTACCGTGAACAATGCCAACAAAGCGCAAAGGGGCCAATTTGAGTCGTGATACAAATAAATCTAGAAGCATTCGAAATAGAAGAGCCCAAAGAACCGAAAAAATAGTTCAGGAAAAAGAGACTGGAGCGCGTGTGAGAATGGCGCAATTGCGTCAAGAACAATTAGACGACACACGAGCTGAACGCAATGAAGTCATGAGATTAGAACAGCGACAATCACACCGTTTTACTGTCAATAGACGCAGAGCAAATGATCAACAACGCCACCAGGCACATCGAGCATTTGTAGCTACATCATTCCTGCGTCTAGCATTCCAGTATGAGCCCGATATTGAATATTATGCTCATTCAAAAGTGGTAATTGGTGCTATGGACAAAGAATGCCCGTATTGTCATGCTTTGAAATTAAAAAATGAACCAGCCGGGATGTGTTGCGCGTCAGGGAAGGTACAACTACCTGAAATTGAAACACCACCGGAACCATAGAACGGTTTGCTTATCGGCACAGATCCAGATTCTAACGTGTTCCTGAAGTCCATTCGAACATTCAACTCATGCTTTCAAATAACATCGTTCGGAGCAACAGAAATAGTTCAAAATACTAATGCAAATGGTCAACAATACAATTCTACATTTAAAATCAGAGGTCAAGTTTATCATAAAATAGGCTCATTGCTGCCAATGCCAAACGAACCACATGAATTTTTACAAATCTACTTTATGGGCGGCGAGGACTCCGGAAGCGCACTAGCCAATCGGGTGGATGCACGTTGTGGCAACAATAACATTGATTCATTCTTTGCCAGACGCATCGTCAGCGAGCTGGATGCTCTATTGAATGAGCATAATGAATTGTTGAAAATATCCGATTAGATTGGCATTTGCAATGACTATTAATAAATCCCAAGGCCAAACAATGTCTGTTTGTGGCTTAGATTTGAGCACACCATGTTTTTCACACGGACAATTATACGTTGCATGCTCTCGAGTGGGTAAACCATCAAGTTTGTTTGTATTAGCTAAAGACGGATTAACAAAAAATATTGTTCATGCTATAGCATTAAGAGATTAATATTATGTAATGAATTAATGATATAAATAATTATTACTTTTGATAAACTGAAAAAATTAATGTTTGGTGTTTTGTTATTTTTATATTCCCTCATCGCGCGCGCGCGCGCGTTCACAGCGCTCTATGCCTTTTTCACTCATATTCCACATCCTTATACACTTCCAATAAGTTAGTTACTTTTTTTCTACACTAGAAATTCTCTAGAAATTATTTACATGGCAAAACAACGTTTGCAGGGTCAGCTAGTACTCATATATAATAATAAACTTAAGTGGAGATATTGTATGATTTGAATTCATTAAGGACAATGTTGATTAGAGCCTCTTTACAAAGTGATAGAAAGTGAAGGAAATAATTCCGAGACTTTACAATTTAACAATTTATACAAATTTTCAGCATACCTCATGTCGAATAAATTGAACTATGCTCCTATTAACTAATAGTTTTGCAGTAATTATTATTTTTTTTTTATCATTTGTTACGAAATCAAAAGCCTTTATGAAATGAGTCAAATGAGCTACATATATCATAAACTGAACTCAGAAGTGATAATTTTCCACAGTAAAATTATATTTTCACAGTGAAAGCGACTTTCGTTTCAGGTGAATGGTTTTCTCAGTTTCGAATTATTTTATACTTTTAATTTTTCTTTCATTATAGCTATGTTAAACTATTCCTTTTCTTAGTAAGTGAATAGATAGCTTTTCTTAGTTCCAATACTATTCTTTATGCATATCTAAAAGTATCATATGCAAGTTTCTTTGAACATTAAAATTTATGAAAAGTTTCATAGTATGGCTGAGGACATTTGAGAGCAACAACATTTTCTTTCATAAATATAAATGGCTGTCCTATGAAAATAGCAGTTTCGAGCTTTCAAGATAAAATTATTATTATTATAAATTATTGTGTACAGAAAAGAAGCATAAATTTTGGGAAGCAAAAATAAAAACTCAGAGATCGTATAATCTTTCCAAAAATTTTTTCTTTCTTTAAGACCTTTTGTATAAAAACTATTAGCTGAGGTCATGGATCACTAAAAGCTATCTGAAATACACTCTAAAACAAAAACAAAAAAAAAAAAAACGACGCACCAAGAAGGATTTGCCCGATTGTAATGAAATTTCGTATGCAATGACATTTGGACCGAACATGCAAATGATTAAAATTTGGTGTCCAATGAATGAATAACGGGAGCTATAGCACCTCAGAATTGTGCACTCAAGAGGTGTATATAAAAAGCGATTCTCACTCCGATGGTTAAATTTTCTGTTGCATTGCAATTTAGAATACCTTTCAACGACTGAAAAATGCCTCTTCGCAGGAATCGAGCTCATTACGAGCAACTGTCAGAGTTTAAAAGAGGTCGTATCATTGGATTGAAAGAGGCAAGTTGGGAAAATCGGAGAATCGCTCGTCATATGGGTCTAAGCGATGCGGCGATTAAAAGATGCTGGAAAGAATGGGTGGACAATGGCAGATTTCAGCGTCATGATGATAACGGTCTACAGAGTGGTTGTTAGATCAGCTGTCACAGTACCTGATTCATCGTTATCAACCATCAGACGTGCGACCCGCACACGAGTGTCCAACATGACCATTCACAGGTGGCTGATAAAGCAAAATCTATGTTCATACCGACCGCTATGTCACTGCTACTCACGCCTGCACACTGTCGAGCCAGATTATAGTGATGCTTGGCTCAATTAGGTTAGAATGAGGCTGACTGAGAACGTATAGTGTTTAGCGACGAATTCCGCTTCCAAATGTGTCCTGACGATCATCGAAGACGAGTCTGGAGACGCCCAGGACAGCGTGCCTATCCGGCTTTCACTATTGCTCTCCAGACAGATCCTCAACCAAGAGTTAGGGTCTGGGGTGCCCTTTCCCTTGATAGCCGGACCCTTTGGTAGTCAATAGAGGCACACTTACAGCACAGCGGTAAGCCGACGATATTCTGAGACCGGTTTTGGTACCGTTCCCTTTGCAGTTTCCTGGCCTTATTTTTCAGATAATGCCTGATCAATATGGCACGTATTATAATGAACGTCTTGCAGCTGGTCAAATACTTCCTTGGTCCGCCAGATCTCTCTCCAATTGAGCATGTCTGGGATATGATGGGAAGACATCTACCAGGGAATATGGATGACCTAGCCCAATAATTGGAGCAAATTTGGCAAGAAACACCGCAGGTGACCATCAGGGAGCGTTATCACTCTATGCCACGTCGTGTGATAGCTTGCAGCCAGGCTAGAGGTGGGTCAACACCTTATTGAGCTCGTTACTTTGTAACTCTGAAATAAATCATTCAATTTTTCTGAAATTTTAATCAGTTTCTATTGTGTATATAATTTTCCTACCCGCCAACTTTTGTGTCCATCGGGCAACTCCTTCTAGGTGCTTTTTTTTGTTGTTGTTATAGAGTGTAATTAAAACTTCTAGTTGTTTAATTCTCCAAGGGAAAAAAAAAATATCCATTGATATTTTCATGGTGAAATCAACAATAGCATTTCACGGATTTATTTTTAATAACATTTTAGGTTTGCAATAGCATAAAATCTTAGATATAATTTCACGATGGCAAAGTGAATATTTCTCACTAAACTGTAAATTATTTTAATATTTATATGCATATTCTTTATCAATTAAAGTAATTCCATCAATGTTTTTAAATTATCTTCTCTGATTACATTTGGGAAAAAATGAATTAATTTTTTTGCAAAATATTTTATTGTTGTTGAACAAACGTGATTTTTTTCCAAATATGTATATGTTATCATTATTTTATTACAACTTTTTTCTGAATTTCACTTGGTGTGTGTGTGTGAGTGTGTGTCATCAAATTTTCGATCGTTAATTTAACCAACTTCCCATCAAGCTAGAGCTTTGAAATTTTGGGAATCATTCGTACTCGCCTAACAAAGCAATATTTAGACGTTTGCGACAAGTTTTAACTCATATATATTTTTTTAAATAATGCAGTTTAGCCCAATCACTTGGCGCAATTTGAATAATTGCCAAACTTGGCTTTTTTTTTTTTTTGGCTGAATGTTAAGTCCGCTTCGCGGACCAATTTAGCAATATTTGGCAAAATACCGCCAAATAATTCCTGTCTCCAAGAGTGGTTTGACTAAACTGTATTCCAACCATTTAATTTACCGGATTAATTAATTTTAGTTAGTTTTAACGTTGTTATGTATTTCACTTGGTGTGTGTCTGTATGTATGTGTATCAGTGTGCCATCAAATTGTCTATTGTTAATTTAACCAACTTCCCATCAAGCTAGAGCTCTGAAATTTTGGGAACCGTTCTTATTTGCCTAACAATGCAATATTTAGATATTTGCGACCAGTTTTAACTAATATTTTAATAATTTTTTTAATAAACTTTGCCACCATATAAAAACGTTGTTTTTAAAAACGTTGGTTTTTATTTCGAATTATTTTAATAAAATGTATTTAATTGATATCAGAAGATCTACATTTATAATAAATGAAATCCATACTCTATGAAAAATTTAGTATTAAAATTTATTCACATTTACAATATGCGCCTGTTATTGTTGAAAATGCATTATATAATTCGCAAATCAATTTTGTCAAAATTGCACATGCATAAATAGCGTAATTTTGTCGTATATCGTTATAAAATACATTTTTATTCATTAAAAAAGGAAACATTTCTGAAGTTGTACTTGAATAATAATCCAGAGTCGTAATGCAAGTTCAAATTCATGCTGTGTAGTATGTAAAAAAAGTCCTCAATCGGTAAATCTTTGTTAATAAAGATATTCTCTTACCTATATGGCATGCATATCCCCATTTTATGTGTATCCGTTTTAGCAAAATAAATATTTGTATCACCTTGTCAAGATTCAATTCTAGAAAATTACAAAAGTTCTACATCTGACATAGATTGCACCATTTGAAAAAAAAAATTTGAATTTATACCATTCTCAAGTGACCAAGTTAAGGCTCCCGTCTACCCGCCATTTTGATTTCGCGGGCGTAATGTTAAATCTATGGAATTTTGACTTTAATTCTCACATCTTTATTATTTGATCTATTTGAATGCAATAAAATGCATTTGAAAGAGCAAAAAATAATCAATGCTTCTGTGGAATTACTTTTTACCTAAGATTTTTTAAAATATTTTTATTCTTATTTAAATTATTCGTATTTGAGTTTTCCGGTCTTTAAAGAATATTTTCAAATATTTTTAAGAATCGGAGGAAAAAAGTAATTCCACAGAAGCATTGATTATTTTTTGCTCTTTCAAATGCACTTTATTGCATTCAAATAGTTCAAATAATAAAGATGGGAAAATTAAAGTCGAAATTCCATAGGATTAACACTATGTCTTCGAAATCAAAATGGCGGATAAACAGAAGCCTTAAGGCTCCCGTCTAATCGTCATTTTAATTTCGTGGGCGTAATGGTAATCCTATGAAATTACGACTACCATTATCAAATCGTTACAATTAGATCTATTTGAATGCAATAAAGTGCATCTGAAAGAGTAAAAAAATATTAAAAACTTCTGTGGAATTACTTTTCCCCTTCGATTTTTAAAAATATTCTTCCCCTTTTTAATGGTTCGTTTGTGAGTCTTCCCGGTCTTCAAAAAATATTTTAAAATATTTTGGAAAAATTGGAGGAAAAAAGTAATTCCACAGTAGCCTTAATTATTTTTTGCTCATTCAGATGTATTTTATTGCATTCAAATTGATCGAATAGTAAGGATTTGAGAACGGGAGTGGATATTCCATAGGAATAACATTACGATCATGAAATTAAAATGGCCGGTAGACGGGTATATCGATGATTCCAAGTATTTTTAAATTTACATTTGAAATAAAGAAAATTACCGTGAAATTTAATGACTTTATTCCCACAGCTAAACAGCAAAAAAAAAAAAAAAAAAAAAACTAATTACGTTTAATAATAATCAAGAATTTCCTAAAATTATTCTTTAAGAAATGCTTTGATTAAAATTTGTGTCTAATTTTATAAATGGCGTGTATAAAATTTATCTTCGCATGCGAGTTGCGCTTTCGTTGAACGTCTAAGCCACGTAGGCGGCCTTCAAACTCGTATCTTCTTAAAACGTTTTTCTGAATTTCACTTGGTGTGTGTGTGTTTGTGAGTGTGTGTGTGTGTGTGTGTCATCAAATTTTCGATCGTTAATTTAACCAACTTCCCATCAAGCTAGAGCTTTGAAATATTGGGAATCGTTCGTACTCGCCTAACAATGCAATATTTAGATGTTTGCGACAAGTTTTATTTAATATTTCAATAGTTTTAATAAGTCAAAATATTCTTTCCTCTCAGCGCTTTTAGGATTGAGGGAAAAATTTCTTTCCCCCACTGGGAACACCGGGCACTCCCCACGCCGCATGAGGTATCGTAAAACTTTTGTACTCACAAAGAGGAGATACTATCTCCCCTTTACTATCTCCGAGATAGGAAGGGTTGCTGACTTTTAGTCAGCAATCATTCGCAAGAAAGAAAGATTCCAATATTTGGCGCCGTGTCTTATCACAATACTTTTTTCTGAATTCTGGTTCCCATTTTTTTTAATAGAATGACTTACAAACTTTCAAATGCATGTTTTGATTTTATGAGTATTATGAATTTTTTAATACGCTAACAAATGTCTCTTTTTAAGTAAATTTGAAAGTTAAAAATAACAAACAGTTTTAAGTAATATTTCAATAATTTTCTATAATAAACTTTGCCCCCTATAAAAACGTTGTTTTTAAAAACGTTGGTTTTTATATCGAATTATTTAAAAGTTTGGCAGAAAATGGATGTTCAAACTCTTTGCTTTAAATAAAAATGTTATAAAGTGAGCCCTAGTTATCTGAACACTTGTGATATGTCACCATCTATTCCACTAAAGAGATATACTAAACTCGTGATTTTTCTTGCTCACTGGAGTCCCTTAACAGTACAGACTTGACGGTGGAAAGAATCGAGTAGAATCTAGGCGAAGATTGTTAAGTTTAATTTTGTCTATATTTGTCTTTTTTGTTATATCCATTGTTCGTCTTGTTGTAGCAAATAAACTTAGTGTTTTGATTAAAAATAAACTAAAATATCTTCTTCAATATCAACATGAGCTAGCCAACTAAATTAATTATGTGGTGGAATACATGAAGTGCGATAGTTACATTTAAAATAAATTTTTCATTATAATTTTTTTTTCTAACATTATGTTGAAATACGAACATACATACAATATTCCTAGCTGAATATTTCCTTTTTATTCAAACCAATATGTAATGTATGCTATTCTTTTAACAGACATACGCTTCACCATTTTGCTCTTTGGCACACTAATTTTATTATATGATAATGAAATCAGTACAACAATTTAGGATAATTGATATATTTTTATATTAATTTTTATAACTGATATAATTTTTATTAATAATATAATTAATAGGTCTATTAATTTATTTTGAAGCAGTATGAATTCTATACGCAATTATTTCTTGCTCCGGAACATTAAATCTGTTATTAAATTTACAATATTAGTACGATGTGAACGTTGACCTTTGTGCTCAATTTCTCCATCCGGAGTTCACGATAAAACGCTCCATGTTGATAACGTACCGGAACAGCTTTTAAAATTTCCGAAATTATATCGTCCCCTATTTCAAAATATGATTCTTTTTCTTTTCTTCTCTCGTTTTATGTCTTCTATAATATTTTTCGATGAGAATGATGAATTGTTTCTAATTTTTGAAGATATCGTAAAGATAGGTTCGTTTTTTCATTTCCTGCTACATCTTTATTCCAAACAATTGATTGCATTTGTTATTAAAACTGGATAAAAGGTATCAAATAATTTTATCCAATCTTCGGGCTCTAGAATCATCTTTTTACTGAATTCCATGAATAAGATAACCAATCATAAAATTGCCGCCAATAGTAGTATAGACAGAGAAATCCTTCTCCTCTCTAAACTTAACACACACACTCTCTCTCTCTCTCTCTTATACATATATGAAGATAACCGCAAAAGTAAAGTAATCTATATTTTTTAGAAATGCAAAGAAAAGTTTATTTTCAATAATGTTTACACTATTTTTAAGCTTGAGCATTTGTTTTTTTCTACATAATTGACATTTCGATAGAGGCATTTTTATAAGCCCTGTGGCACATGTATGTCCATGCCATACCAGCTCGCCGCCATGTCACTGAGGAAGCGTTCAATCTTAGCTTTTACATGATAATTGCTGCTTAAACGCTCTTTGGTCAAATGTTATTTCTGCTTAGAAAACAGATTGTAATCGCAGGATATTAAGTTCGAACTAACACATCAATCAATAACTCCCGAGACTAACCCAGAGATGGCGCTCGTAGTAAAACCAGTAACCAGGTCTTTCTAGAGTACGAACCTTTGCTTGAAACGTGTCAAAATTTTAAGTCGATCGGACCAGAAACAGCTGAGTTATCGAGGTTGGAGTAAAGTCGTTTTGTAGTTTGCTTAAAAAATGGAAAAAACCGAGTTTCGTGTTCTGATAAAACATTGTTTTTTAATGGGTAAAAACACCGTGCAAGCGAAACAATGGATTGAAAAATGTTACCCGGACTCTTGTCCATCAAAAGCAACGATTTGTCGGTGGTTTGCCGAGTTTAAACGTGGTCGTACCGACACAAATGACGCGGAACGCTCGGGTAGACCTGTGGAAGCCGTTACACCGGAAAATGTGAGTGAAGTGACAAAAATTATGATGAAAGATCGTAAAGTGAAGCTCCGTGAGACTGCTGAGATGACACAGATATCATATGGAAGTGTATTTACTGAAAAAGGTTTTTTGAAGTGAAGTGAAAAAGGTTTTTTCGAAGTGGGTGCCGCGATTGCTTTCGATGGAACAAAAACAGCAACGGTCGATGATTCAGAAAGCTGTTTATCGCTATTTACTCACACAAAGATTTCTTGCGAAAAAAAAAAAAAAAAAAAGATTTGGAAAAGCGTTGGAAGATTGTATCACCTAAAGGTGATTAACAAAAGGTGTTATGTTGATGAATAAAAAAAAATTTTGCAAAAAAAATGTTGTTTTCAATGTTAGTTTCGGGAGTTATTGATTGATGTGTTACCTCAGGGCGATCCTCGATAAAATACTTTATTTTAGACAGAATCTAACATAAATTAAAGAAAGTTTCAGAACAGTAGCTTGTAAATTCGATCTCCTAATTTCTCGGAAATCCAAATTAAACCGAACAAACAAAATGCTTATCTATACTCTGATTCTCAGACCTATCATTACATATCCCTTCCCTGACTGGGCTTTTGCAGCAAAAACAAATAAATTGAAATATATTATTGAAAAAGCTCAAAATTCTATCATCAGACAAATTACCGGCGCAATCTGGTACATGAGAAATGTTGAACTGAGAACTGTTTTAAAATACATCTCTATAAAACAATTCATTACAAAAAATTTCTAAAAATTCTTTCACAATATTGATATTTCAGATACTAAATCTCCTAAAAAATCGAAAAAATATCATACCAGATAGACAGACATAAGATGGTTGACGAGCGTCAGCGAGTTATCGCTTTTGCTCAGTGTGACGGAATAAGTTGTGAATGAAAAGTCCAGCAGATGGTGCCCCTCGGCGTTTGGTATTTAACTAGAAAGCAATGATTGAAAAAAAAATCTGAGGAGTACCAGTGATACCATTCCTTATCAACACTATGTGAGATAGAGGAAATAAAAGATATAAAAGAATGATGCTATTTTCTGAACATATAAGTTTGTGTAAAACTAATAAATAGAAAAGACATTAAGGCGGTTTTAATAGGAGAGACCATTTGGTGGTTTTATAAGCAAAGTTGAATTTAGAGTGTGGATCAGTGAATATAGTTTGAGCTTTAATTATTTCATTGTCCTGGTTTAGGATGATGGTGTAAACGTTTCGTGAGAGTTTGGTTATGTAAGAATCTATGGGTTCAATATTTAGGTCCTTGTGGATGACTGAGTTTGTGATATACCAGGGTGAGTTGGTCATGATCCTGAGTATCTTGTTCTGCGTAATTTGGACTTTTTTCGTATGTGTTGTTGCAGCCGAACCCCAATCAGGGGCGGTGTAACTGATGATTGGCCGAAGAACTTGTTTATAGAGTAGCAATTTGTTTTTTAATGAGAATGGTGAATTTCTGCCAATAAGAGAGATGCATAGATGAATTTTGGTCCAATATTTTTCTGAAATGTGTTTAATATGTTGTTTATAAGTTAATTTGGAGTTTAACTGAAGTTCCAAGTAGCGAACTACTGTGACTCAGTTTATCTCTTCGTCAAAAAGTTGTAAGTTTAATGTTGGTTCAATTTTTCCAAATTTTTTGAAGATTATAGCTTGTGTTTTGTCGACATTAATTGCGATCCTCCAGTCCGTTAACCATAGTTCAAGGGTATCAAGGTAGTTTTGTAAAACTTTGATGCTATAGTTGAAGCTGGCTTCTTGTGCTAACACAGCAGAGTCGTCGGCGAAGAGGCAAACACTGACTGTGGCGTGGTGTGGAAAGTCAGATGTGAATAAATTATACAAAAAAGGACTTAAAATTGAGCCCTGAGAGCAACCTGCAGCCATTGTGCCTTTGCTTGAGTAACTATCTTTAATTCTGACTTTGAAGGATCAATTTTTCAAAAAACTATGTATGATTTTAATGAGATAATTTGGAAAATTTAAGTTAATCATTTTAAAGATCAGGCCATCGTGCCACATTCTGTCGAAAGCTCTTTTAACATCTAGAAAAATTCCTATTGTATAAAACTTATGAGTGAAACCTTCATTTATTATGTTGGTTACTCTGATTAACTGATGAATAGTGGAGTGACCCACACGGAATCCACATTGTTCTGGGGGAATGCAGTTGATATCTGTGCTGTGCTTTTTAATCCTATTTAGAATAATTTTTTCGGAAATCTTAGCGGCTGTACTGAGTAAGCTGATAGGTTTATAGTTCTGCGTGAATTTATTATCTTGGTTAGGTTTCGGAATCATGACGATGTTCGCTTTTTCCCAAATTTTGGGGAAATAGTTTGACATGATGCATTTATTGATGGTCTTGGTAAGATGAGTGGTGGCTTATATCCTACCAGAAGACCAAAAAACATCTTTCTTGGTTAACACCCACTCAGATTCCCTGCCAACCAATCAGAATTCAAGCTCTCCCTCATCGGTGATAAACTCCCAAAGCAACTCACAAGACCGGCAAAAGTGCTCCGCGCTTAGCCGTAAACCTGACAAGCACGACGAGTAGATCTCTCGACTCTACGGTAACTTCCCCCCTCCTACATATTGATGTTGTTCCCAGACAGAAAGGCTTTTTTTTATTTGAATCTCCTCTCCTTAGCAAGCACTTGCATAATTTTCAAAAGTTAAAAATAAATTTTACTATTTTTTTCTAAACTTCTGGGCAAGCGCAGAAACCAACAAAAAACTCTTGCTCACAAAGTCCATTCTGACAGGAGGTCAGAACACAGTCTAAGAACTCCAGCAAACTTCGCTCCATTCGTCTCAATACTCGGGCTTATAGAGGAAGCCATGAAGTAATCAACAATACCCCTTTCAATTCCAAAACACAGTATGAACAAACTCCCTACACCACTTGTGGACGTTTTTGGTATCCACGCACTACCACGCTATATTTTCCCGTCAATTCGAGATGAGTTTCAATCGGCTTCGGGTGGTGTCTTTGCATGAAAAAATCGAATAACTTTGCACTTGACGGTACTGCTAAGATTGAGCTCTATTAGAACTGGCTACTAAGCCAAGACTGAGAGACGCCGCCAGATACGTGCAGACTTTTTAGGGAGAGGAGGAAAAAAAAACTCAAAAGTGTTGCCAACACCCGCACGAACAGTTTTCTTAACTTTACCTTGGATACCTTACTTTTAGAATTACCCTCATATCTGTGTATGAACAACACTTAGTTTTTTTCCCCAAAGGGCGTCATTAATCTATAGTCTCATTAATTATACATTTTGCTTATTGAGGGGGGAAAAAGAATTATTTATAGACGTAAATCTTGCGTGTTTTTTCTTATCATACTGTATATATTTTAATTATGTAAACGACAGAAAAATTATTTTACTGTATTATTTTCACATTAAATACTAAATTATGTATAATTTATAAGAGTTTGATAGAAAATCATATAAATGTTTTTATTGAACTTAAACTGCATAACATATTTTCTTATTTATTTTATTACTATGGAAGTATTTTGTGTTGCTTCCATATCTGTATTTCTTATAAAGAAATTATATTTTTTAGGAATTTCATTCCTCGTTGATTTTATCAAGTTTATTTATAACTATCATAAGGATATACGTATCAGGAACTTTTTTTCTTTTTATATAAGGAACATTCTTAAAGTTTATTTATTTGATTTACGTATGTTAAAGAGATCAAATTTTTCATTTATACTAAAATTTCAAGTTAATGGTAAATCGAATAACTTTATGGATAAATG
Organism: Nephila pilipes; assembly: GCA_019974015.1. Taxonomy (NCBI): domain Eukaryota; kingdom Metazoa; phylum Arthropoda; class Arachnida; order Araneae; family Nephilidae; genus Nephila; species Nephila pilipes. The sequence continues at coordinate 17,088 of BMAW01008532.1, read as the reverse complement.
TTTTATCCAGTATATATTAAACTACATTAAAATAAAAAATGTTACTTAATCAAAAAAATTTCTCACTTGATCAAAATTTCTGAGGCAAATTTACTCACGCCTCAAAAAGTTATAAGTAATTAACAACGTATAACAGAATAAAATGCAACGAATAAGAACATCAAAGTATGTTCTGACAAATTTTAGTTATTATTAATATTTATCCATTAAATCAGTGAAATGCAAGGAAAATTTTTAAGTATAAATCGGAAGAAAGTGAGAAAAGAGAAATACGTGTGATCTTTTTTTTTTTTTAATAATGTTTAGTATGATTTTAGGAATGGAAATGTTTTTGATAAACAATTTTTTTAAAGTTAGTAATCATTGAATTTTACATCTGTTCTAAAGCTTTGATGCTGTATATTGTTCATTCACAATATTCTAATTTTTAAATAAATCGATCATTCGCAAATGAAATCAGTAGGACTTCTCGTAGATAAAAACTTCTTTACCACAATCGAATAAATAGTGTAAACTTATTAAAGTGAAAACGAGTGCTTCTCAGTATAATTTATAAGACTTTATTACATCATGTACATAGATTCACAATTAACTGAAAGTATAAGACGCGTGCTCTTCTAACCACCCGATTCTTCAGAACGCATCAAGCAAATTCTAGACTTTTCCTTTTTTTGGGAGCCTTCACGTCACACCATCCATTACTATTAGCCATAAGAGAAACTATTGGCTCCAAACAGTCTATGCTTTCAAGAACTTCTCTTCTGTATGCGCAATAAATCCTCCCACCTTTGAATTTTGGGAGCTGTGAAAACTCAAATTATAAAATTAAAAATACGTAATAATATTAATAATATAGGGTTATTCAAAGTGAGTCACCAAATTTCAAAATCCCATACTTTCAAAAATAATTGATACAGAATGATAAGTAATACATGAATGCGAAGGATAAATGTGAAAGTTTTATATTGTGAACAATAGGTGGCCTTCGTGTGAACTTCATGAAGCTATTTCGCGAAAGCTGCTTTGAAAGCTTTCATGGAACTATTTCTCAGTTAGACCGATTGTAGTGGACCAGATGACTTGATGTTATACGCTGGCCACCAAAGTCACCTTATATGGTCCCATTTAATTTCTTCCTTTGGGAGTTTGTAAAAGATAGTGAGCGCCACCATTACCATCATATTTATTTGAAACATCCGTTGTTTAAACGGATTTCTACTGCTGTTCAATCAATTACCACTTATACTTTTTGGCAGGAATTTAAGTATCGAACTGACATTATCCATGTAACTAAAGGAAGTTATATCGAACTCTTGTAAGAAAATTCCATATTTCCCTTTACATTCATATATTACTCACCATTCTGTGTCATTTATCAATGAATATACAGAATTTTGAAATCGGATGATTCATTTTGAATAACCCTGTGCATAGTTAATACTCAAAATTCAGGATTTAAAACAAAAGAAAATAGAAACTCACAGCAGATTACAAATGAAAATACAATTTGAGAGTAAGCTAAACATTTTGAAGGTACCATTTTTTCTGTTTCTTCTAGTGCGAATAACAAAGTCTGTCTTTTCTCTTGTTAATTTAATATTGTCTCTTGTAGTTCCAAATTATACAGCCTTTGCACTGGTCTGACTAGTTCCCCAGTTTCTATTTTTATTTGAGCGACTCTAAACTGTCCAGCTATTCCTTGAATAAACTCAATTATTCTAATAAAAGCTACTTTCCTTAGGTTGTTTTCTAAAGTATTACATATTCAATTATTAATTGTCTAGGCTTCCGATAATGTCGAGTTTGCTCTCTCAACTGACCTAGATATTCTATTCGAAATCCCTTTCTAAGATGGTCTCTGGTGGTTTGAACATGTCGAATTCTTTTATTAATATCTCGATGGTCTAAAAATCTATGTCAGCCCCATCTGGAGTACCAATTTATTATAAGAACATAGATAGGGTTAGTGGCAACAAATCATCGATATCCTCAGAAACATAAACAAAAGACTCGGAATTTATAACATGTTCGCAGTCACGTAGGACTGTATTAAGATACTTGTAACATGAAGAGCTTGCGAAAGAACTTCAGAGTGCAAGCTTGATTTGCCAAAACGTTAGTACTAGTAAAATTAAATGATGTACTATTCTTGGAATTTTCACTTTTGGTTTCCAAACCAGATCTCAGAGGCAATTTTGAATACAGCGTAGCTAAATACCGTTTTTTACAAATGATACTTAACTTTTGATCCACAGGAATGTGACATGTGATCTTTTTTTAAATCAGTGTAACATACGTCTTTTTCCATAATAGCATTCTTAAAATCATAAAAGTGTCTTCATAACAATCTTCAGTGGGATGTGACTTTTCACAAAATATACAATCAGCCGATATTTATAAATTTAAATTCATTCCTATCTTTAGAATTAGCGTAAGAAAACAAATTTGCATCAGTTGCTGTATTTGATGAAACATTATTTCCATATTTTCTTAGAGTTTAGCTTTTCAGTATCAAAACTATTGCTTGCTAATTTAATTCTCTATCCACACTTCAATACATAAAAATTTCATGGGTGAATCAATGTCTTTCTTACCTGATTCGTCCGTTGTGATTCCAAGAGCGGAAATAGCATTGCAGCTAACTTATCCTTTGTGACACCCAACGATTCCGGGTTTCGATGCTGAGTTTTTATGTTATCGTAAAGACAGGACAAGTTAATTTTTCTAGCTTCCGTGTTCTGTAAAATTAACTATAAGGGTTATATATCGCACATATATTTGAATGAGGGCATCGTCTTGGCGGATCCGCAATTAAAGATATTGCGAGGTTTTAGTTTTCGGCAATTCGCCGGAACAAGCTCCACTGTCTTCCCTGCTTGTAATTTTGGAGCTGTTGCCAGTATCAGGTATTGGAACCTGTCTGCATCTTTAATAGTTTCGTCTTCGTGTATTTATATATATATATATATATATATATATATAAACTGATTCCAAAATCTTAACCACTTTTTCCTTTTGTTTCGAAGTGTCGGCGTTCAACAAATTCCTTGTCCGCACTTGCCAGACAATCAGTTTCTTTGTATAGCCTTCTACAGCTTCGAATTCTTTGTTGTATGCATCTTCATTGCATTTTGGTTTAATCATTTAATCTAAAATTGAATAATCAATTTCTTTTAATTTAGACCTCATGTTTTTCAATATACGTCTATACACGTATACTGTACTTGAAATTAAAATGGCCCTTAAAATCTTCACTTGCCGTAGTGTGAAAGCTAGGAAAAGGAAGTACATTTTGGAATCGCCTTATCACTTGAATTCACATCGATGCTCAGAATTATGAGATACAACGTTTGTGATTAATAAATAGTTTTTGTTACATAAGAACAACTTTTATCTAAATCAAACCTATTTAGTTGTACATCAAGTATATATAATAAACTAAATCCCCCAAAGAAAATGTTTTGAGAATTGATACATGCTCAAAAAAACAAAATCAGAATTTAAGTGATGTCATTTAAATTAACTACGAAGGTACTTTAAAAATTCATGAACCTCTTACAAAACAACTGCATTCAGGAAAAAAACCAAGTTTCAAAGTTAAAATCAGTTTATATAACAATATGAATGAGAAATTCAATTGATCGTGGAATCAACCAGATTTAACGGAAAAGTTAAGGGCTTATTGATTATTTCCATTTGAAGTATTAGAGAAGTTCGTCTGTGAAGTCATTGATTGCGCAATTTCACTTGAATAGACAAATGTTTAAAGATTAATTCAAGCTAAAATAGTACTGTAGTGAGTACTTCAGCAGTTAATGGTTCTGAACCTAACCGAATAATTAAAGAGTGATTTTTTTTGATGCAACACAAAAATTTGAATTTCCTTTGACAAAATCTTTGGAATATAAATTATCGTCTTATTTACATGTATGTATAGATTAATTGATTAATAATGAAAATTCCTTTTTCGGAAAAAGCTCTCGAAATCAATAATAATAATAATAATAAAGAATGAATGAATGAACAAAAAATAAATAATGCACGAAATGAATACAAAAAAAGTCGAAATTAAAATCAAAATTATTAGCTCTTACGTGATGGAATGTATATTGCGAAAATTGTGTACCAATTCAATCTTATGAATTTTAAATTGTTAATGATTTATTTGGGATTACATCAGCAGATAATTTTTTTCAATGTCATATTGAGCCTCTTGGGTTGATAAACGTAAAATTGAATCATTGAACATGAGATAGCATGAAAGGCTCGCAAAATTCTTCAGATATCGCTAAGTAAAATACGTCTGGTATTCCACAATTTTTTCTGAATAAATACAAAACATTGTCAATTTTTCATAATTAAACCAAAATCTTTCTAGTTGATGATAAAGATGCATCTAAAAACGTGTTCGCCAAAACGTGTTCTTATAATTCTTTTACTTGAAGATAAAGGATAAAAATCACGTTTTCGAGAGGTCGTCTTCTTACGGATTGGATACTGATGGAAGAAACTCTTCATGCGTTGACATACAATAGTTACTTTATTTTTCGAATTTGCATTAATCATAGCATAACCTGATAGTGCTGCAAAATATCATACGAGCATTAAGTGTTTTGATTATTTTGCATACTGATTGCTCTTGTAAAAAATCTGATTAGCATGAATAAAAAAATTTTACGTAATACGTTCATTCTTATTGCAAACTGAAAGTGATGATTGTAAGGAAATTAAGAAAAACACGTGGCTTTAAATACTGTCTTCCTTAAGACGAATTTCGGTATCTCTCTTTTAATTTACAAATTTAAAATTTTAAATTTTGCTTCAAACCCTATTTTGCAGTTAATAAGGAAACTTTCTTGAGTTTTTTTTTTTTCAATCAATCTATTTCTACTAAGTTTTACTCCACTTATACAAAAGAAACAATGCAAAAGAAAAAGAAAAAAAAGACACAACTTTTTATACAACAAGAACCTAGCTTTCCCATTTTGTAAAAGAGCCGAAATGCAAATGTTGTTCAAAACCACATCCACAGAAGTCCCAGCCTCGACCGATCCGTTTTGGGCGGACGCTGAATCGCCAATGTCAGCTGATTATTACTTTATGTGTAATAATAATAAATAATAATATTGGCTATTGTTACGCATTATTTCCATATGGTTGGTTATTATTATTAAGACATGGCTGTCATTATTACACATACTTACATTTATTATGCACAATACAGCATTACTTCATATTGTTGATGCTGGTTGCTGCTTGGCCATTTTACATGTCACGCGGAAGGCTACTATAGTTACATATATACATAGCTACATTAAGGTATACATATATACATGGGCTAGGCTTCATACATGTTATTGTTATTTACATTTATACATGCATATGGCGTTATAAGGAAGTTGATATACAAGTATACGCATTACTATATATATATATACATATATACATATATATGAGCATATATATACATATACATATACGCATTATGGTTGGAAGAGGGCTATACATGCATTGTTTATATATATGAGCAGCAGCATGCATATACTTATATATATATGATATATATGAAAGAGAGCATAAAGTGCATATAAATAGTATATATTTATTATTTTATATATACATATATATGTATATATATATGCATACTTATACATATATATACATATATATACATATATATATATATACATATATGCACATTTACAGCATATATATACATACATTATGATATTATACATGCATTTAGTTATACATACATATATATATATTGATACAATATAATATACATATATATATATATGCTACATATATATATATAGTTATATATATATATATATATATACATACATATTATTATTATATATATACATATATGGTTGGTTACATATAATACACATACATACAGCCTTATGCTCTTTTCCCGAACAAAAAAACGTGTCTAAATTGGTTAGTCAAGGTGGTCGAGAAGGCAGGCAACAACTCTCAAACTTATCTCCTTTATTGATAACACGATAAAGCATAGAAGGAGAAAAGTACTGGAGAAGAACATAAAGTTGACCAACCCATATCCAATTATCCGCGCCTCTCCTCAAAACATCCAAGATTGAAATAAAACGCGGCAGTGTGCTGAATGTAGTGCTAAATTTTATAATGCAGAAGCCAGGTGGACTAACTTTAGCGCGTAAACTTGTTAAACCACTTAATTAAACTTGGTATATCGTAGAAAATAAGTCCTCCTTTTACCCGACGCGTGTATCTAAACTAAAAAATCCAAGTGGTCATGATTAAACCAATTGCAGTAATAAAGAAATCTATTAAAAACCTCCAAAACTTAGTTCTAATTGTAATATTATTATACAGGCCACACACACATATATATATATATATATATATATGTGTGTGTGTGTGTGTGTTATGAGTAGGGAAAAATAAGTATAATAGTTATATTAAATAGTAATAAACAAAATGGAAACAAAAGTATGTGCATGTAGGTATGGTCACTAGTGATTGTTGCAATAGTTTATTAGCGTCATGCTTACAAGCAGCCAAGGGCATTGGCGACGAACCAGTTTTGAGTCTGATCAAATGACGAGAGATTACCTGAACTGGCACCAATTCTCCCCAAATCTCACACCACCCGCCGTAGGGACGTGGGACTCCACCAGATTTACCAGCCGTGGTACACGGCGCGTCTTTGTGGCATCAAAGTCGAACCCCTCTTTCGCGAAAACAACCTGTCAAGAACTCAGGGCTATCGCGGTCACCTGAGGCAAATTCGATAGCCATTTTTGTAACATAAACAAAGAGCCTCTCTGATTCTCTCTATTTCATATGTTTGCAGTATCTCTTGTGAAAAGAGTTTAATGTGCACGATTCTAGCCATATTTTTTTGTATCGCTATTCTTCCGAAACTACTCAAAAAAATTATTCTTACGTCAGGCTATTTGTTTATTTACAAAAATAATTCGTACCATAGTTTAAGAATAATGCATTAGAATCTTAATATAGAAAAGGTGTGTCTATGTAAAACGTAACATATAGACACTGATCGGTCAAATATAGTGAATCAAAATAGTCAGAAACGACCAGTAGCCGCTTTGACTAATTTGCGTTTTTAATCTAATGTAAATACTCTGGAAGATATTATATTGTCTTTTTAATTTAAAAAAATTTTAATAGGTACGTAGAAAATGAAAAGCTTTTATTAAAAAAGTTGATTCAAAAGGCCAAGACGTTATAGAAGTCGTACATGGTCATAAGACAGAATATTAATAGCAAATCAGTATGACGTCTGGATTATTACCAATAACTATTGATCAGCAATTATATATTATAACTGTTATATTAATGTTGAATTCCTTATATTTTCATTACAGACTTACTTTTATCTATCAACGTAATACTTTTATATTTATATTTTTCATTTATTTCTTACTGTAAATTTTTTCGCTATTATTTGCTGAGATACGCTGAGTGAAATGGCTCTTTCCATTGCAGAATCAGTCCTGAAAGGTGTCTTTTCAGATAACGATCAAACTTTTTAAAGATGTTTTTAGCGAGTTCGATAATGGAAATATCCTATGGAAGTAAAATCTAAATGTTCATTGACTTCGCATTTCAAACAAATTAATCGTACTAAAATGTAACTGAAGTAGGTCAGCTTAATGATGATAGACAAGAAAGTTAAGAATACTTTATTAAATATATGTTTCTTTTTTGTATGTATAGATTCCATGCTTTCAACAAAAGAATACGGTCACAAGTGGTATCAAATTTCCTTTATTTTTTTTCTTTTCTTATAGTATAACCGTCATTGTTTTGCTTTTCAAATCGATATCATCACCTCCTTGTGTATGTATAGAAACTCTGGTTAGCTTTTATCATTTACCATGGAATCTAGTTCAATACGCAAATACAAAAATTATTTCACAATAACTCTATTCCTCTGCACGATATCAAAACTTCAATAACCAATGATTTAATAGTCAGATTTCATAACCATTCTTCATTTAATCAGGATGAACAGATCTCATACTTTCGTTTCTTGTTTACTAGTAGAACTATGTTATTTATTTTAAGAACTGAGTAAATTAAGAGGTTTAACAAGAAGGAGAAAAAGGAAGCAATGAACTTTCTTGGTAGGAATAACTTCTTTTTCCGTGGCATTTAGTTCATTTGAGAAAAATTAGGTATCTAAATTTTCAGCGCCCTTTCAATCTTAAAATAAATTCTTGATTACGAAAATATCCATTCCGGAAATTTTTTTGATAAAAATAATAAATAACGACTCATGAAAAAGATAGTTGTGAACCTATTCTTTCTCTCCAAAAAAGAAAGAGGGTTAAGAATACAAACTGCGAAATATAACATATTTCTAATTTTAAACAAAGCTCTATCTATTACAAGCTCCATAATAATTAAATTAGGATAATAATTTGATAGTTTAGTTTGTTAGTACTAATCTATATCATGGATAAGATAAAATTGATGATTCTGATATGAAATATATTGTGTAAAATTTTAATCTTGAAAAAATAACAAGAATCTACACTCAACACATGGATCAATAAGTCCCGAGACTGTGCGGCCTGCGTTTTTTTTTGCGATTTCCTCTCCTCAAACGCGCAAACCAGCAAGTCAATATAATGTTAATCACTGCTGATCGATTTACCTTTTCTTTCGAGGTAGTCGTAATGAAAATCACGCCATGCGTATCCCAAAAAACTTAGGGACGCCATGATTTCTTGCCAGCTGACTGGCAGTTTTTCGGACGCTTCTTCTGATGGCTTTCGCCAGCTGTGCGCGCTACACTGCCGCTTCGGACTCTTGAGTGTAGTGATGTATCCATGTTTCGTCCATGGTCGACAACGACGCAAGAAATCTGCTGGTGAGTAAATACGATAAACAAAGCTTTCTCTGTCGAATTCCGTTAAAAGTCCATCGAAAAGCAATCGCGGCACCCACTTGAAAAAAACCTTTTCATGCTCAATTTTTCACGAAGGATAGTAAATACACTTCCATATGATATCTGTGTCATCTCAGCAATCTCACGGAGCCTAGCCTCTTTACGATCTTTCTGGCCTTGTCACTTCACTTAAGACGTAACGGCTACCACAGGTCTACCGAGCGTTCCGCGTCATTTGTGTCGGTACGACCACGTTTACCGGCAAACCACACCGATAAATCGTTGCTTTGATGGACAAGAGTCTGGGTAACATTTTTCAATCCATTATTGTTTCGCTTGCACGGTGTTTTTACCCATTAAAAAACAATGTTTTATCAGAACAGAAACTGTTTTTTCCATTTTTAAACAAACTACAAAAACGACTTTACTCCAACCCTCGATAACTCAGCTGTTTCTGGTCCGATCGACTTAAAATTTTGACACAAGCCAAGCAAAGGTTAGTTTTAGAAAGACCTGGTTACTGGTTTCATTACGAGCGCCATCTCTGGGTTAGTCTCGAACTTATTATACATGTGTTATATATATATATATATATATATATATATATATATGATTGTAGAAAATTCTCATTTGTGTGGGTGTTCTATAAAAAATCTGTCTTTACACGAAAATAAAGGCAAATGACAGCATTATTCACAGATATTCAGGATCGACGAACGATAGCAAAAAATTTGTGCAGAGATTAAAGGATACAAGTGGTGACACAAAACAATGTTTTTAATAAATATAAAAGCACTTTCAACTGGCACCAATTCACTGGTTTTCTAGTTCGGTTGACAATTGTAGTTTTAGCCTTGCAAAAGTTTTTTTATCTCCAGTTAAGAAAATTACACCACAGTGCCATTCTTCCACACACCATTGCAATACAAGACAGTTGCTGTACTACGGATACCCCAAAGTAATATTTAACCCTACGAACAGATCTGACAGCTCTGATAATTCTCCGGAAGAAACAGGCCTTTTCCTTTGACAGATTTTTTTCGGCCAATCGCTTACTAGCTCATCTCTCCAAAACATTAATAGCCGTTCACGGTGAGACTTCAGGAAAATACGAGAAAAGATCCATAGCTTTTCTCCTAATCAAGATATCGATAGATAATTCCAGCATTTTTCTCTGAAACTTCTTTTTGTGTCACAACAGTCTCTAAGCTTGCAAAATCACCACCATCACCAAGGTCGGAGATCATTGCAGGATTATAACTATAAATATTGTTGATTTATTAACAACATAAAAAAATGTCATCCAGCAAATAAAAAAAACATACAAAAAATACGACCAGCATATGTGGTCTCCTTTTTCTTTATTTTAATATATCACAAATTTATGTTTCAAAGTTTTATTTTTTTTATTCCTACACTAATATTGAGAGTATCAAATTTTATTAGTTAAATATTTTAAGTATAATATTTTATAGAAATTTAGTGCAAATATAAGCTTCTAGACAGTGGACAGTAATAAAGGAATTACAATTTGATTAATGTTTGGAATTCAAATTCTTTTAATTGCTTATTTAATTATTTAAAAATTCTGTAATGACGAAGAATTTTGTTGCTAATTTTTTCATTTTTATTAAAATGGAGACCTTAATTAATATATATATATATATACAATTTTATTGCATTACATCACCTGAATAAATAGCCATATGTAATATTCTTTCGTCTAGTAAAAAATGACGAAATCTTAGCCCATCTATTCTCTTCTCTTTCATGAGTTGCTTTCAGCTAATAATTTCGCTTTTTTTATTTAACAGATAGTTCCAGAATCTTTTCTTTTGATTATTCATTTTGCATAATGTTCCAACATTCTTTTATTTTGTATTCTATATTTCATTTCTTCAGAAACAATAGATATAGTGGATTATTGCAGACTTAGCTTTCCCTCTATTTTTACTACATTCCATCTTCAAAAAATTTCCAAAATGGCCTAAGGTTCCAGAGCATTAACATTCCGAAGAATCAAAGCACCTATTGTTTCCTATTAAATACTTTTGAGTATTATATTTTTTTTTACATTTAATATATCTTATATTTCTCTTTTAATAATAAGTATGGTATGTAACGTAAAGAATAACTTCAGAAACCTAAATAATGCTCAGAATAACATTTTCGATGCTACTTGATTTAAGATTCGTATACAATACCTTAAAGTAAAAAAAAATTTGAAAGTTTTTCGTAGCGTAATCTAGAGTTATTTTATTTTAATAAAGTAACTTTTCATCAAACTAAATTAAATCTCAAGAACTTTAAGGCTTTCATTTAAAAAACATTAAATTTTGACATAATAATAACATCACATCAGAAGATCATTATTTAAATGTTTAGTCGGAAGAAGTTCTCATGTACAAAAACGTTCTGATTACGAAATGGTCTCGTGCTTAAAATACATTTAAAGCAGACCTATTAACCGCCTTTTTATTGGTGCTAATCGCTGTCATACGAAGAGCGCTATCAATTTGGCAAAGAAATAATATTTTTCTCGACGTATGGCATCTTAATCAAATCAAGAAATAATTTTTATTGATATTGCAGCAATGAAAACAGCATTTAACTTCTATTGCTTATACAACAGAATTAAAAATTATTTATAAATAAAGTAATATATATTTATGTTATAAGAAGTCACATTATTAAAATTAGCAGCTTGTAGTTTTTAGTGCAAAATAGAAATTATATTTCTTTTTCAAGTGAAAGAGGTAATTACAAAATGAAATAATATTTTCAACATTTTGATTCATTTAACAACATTTAATTGAATATAAATTTATTGGATTATACAGATTTTAAAAATAAGGTTACCTTTTATTCTTATATATTAACGACAATGACTATTGAATAGATATAAATTATTAGACGGTGAACACAGAACAGAAAACTTTTAAATTTATTATCTAAATATATTTTTTTAAAAAAAACGGAAATACCATACATAAAAAAATTACAAAATATGTAATATAAACAATAAAATAACAATTTAATGGTATCCAAATTCTTTTAAATTTATTACATTGAAGTATATTAGAACTATTCCAATAAAAATGCACCTTATGATCAAAGAATACTAATAACTTCACTATATTTTATTTGAAATTCATAATTTACTTTCCCCATACTGGATTCAATAAAAAAAAGTTTAATTATAGAACAACTTTAAAATGAAACAATAATAGGAATTAAATTTTCTGCTTCATTTCAATAAATTTATCTTGGATATTTTTATTCCAGCTGAAGATAATTATCGGAAAAAATTAAAAAGAATAAAAAAAAAAACATTCTATATGTTTATTAATATTTGAGGAAATTAAATAAAATAAAGAGCTACAATTATTTTTTTAAACAATTTCAATTAATAGAGTATCAGAACTTTTGTTCACTTCTTTTGAGTTATTGTGTGTTAACGTAAACACACAATAGCTTTTAAAAAAGTATCTTATTAAATATCTATTTTCGAGAATAAGTTTAATAAATTAAAATAAATCAGTAGAAAAATAATTAGAGTTAGAACAGTAAAATTTCAAATTTAAGTCGCATAATCTCTTTTCCCCCCACAGAAAAAATAACTTTCGATGATAATAGAATTATTTTGACAAAAAGCTATTACAAAATCTTTTGACACGTGACTGTGCATGCCAATTTGCGAAAGTTCCAAAATTTCAACTCGAAAACTAACGTTCAAAGATCTTTCAAGGTTCGTGCCAAAGCCCTCTCTCACTCGCTCTTCTTCTCTCACTCCTTCTGGAAGCCCAAGAGGAAAAAATAAAAGAACAAAATATAATACTATCTGCTCGGGCAAATGACGTCAGCAACCTTCGAAAGTTGTGTAGCGCGCTGTTCAACTTTTCCTATAAAAATCCGCCGTGTTGTTCCAGGCCTCCATAAGCATTTGTCTAAATGCCCGACATCAAACCTTCTTCTAGATGAATTGTAACTTAGCATCATCAAGGAACACCGGATTGCACAAACTTTGCTGATAAGTTTACTTTTTGTTTTATTCTAATTTCGATTTTAGAACTTAGAATTTTACAATTCTGATATGAGCAAAACTCGATTTATACTTTGAATTGTTTCTAATTATAATTTTTAAGAAAAGATTTTTTTTTTCTCATTCTTTTCATCCTTTCTTTTTTTTTTTTTTTTTTTTTTTTTTTTTTTTTTTTTTTTTTTTTTTTAATTTTTGATTTTTAGTTCGATAAGTCTTAGTTTAGGAGTATGGATTTCGAAGACATTCTTAAAGATGCCGGTGAATTTGGCCACTACCAAAAATCGTTATTATTTAAATTTATGGTGCCAACTACATTCGCGTCTGCATTTTACGTATTAAATGTGATTTTTATGGTAGCTACTCCAGATCACAGGTGTTACGTTCCCGAACTGGCTTCTCTCAATTTATCTGAAGCTGATATTAAAAACGTTGCCATTCCCAAATTGAATGATGGCACTTTCTCAAAATGTACCATGTATGCTCAGAATTATACAGAATTGGTTGCTAAATACAAAAACACGGGAGAGTTTCCCGAAGTGAAAATATTCGGTAAAGTTATCCCAAGAAGACCAGAGCTCACGTGCAGTCACGGATGGGTGTATCAAAAAGAATGGTATGAAGAAACTGTAGTGTCGAAGGTAAGATTTTTTTTAACATTTTCTCTTTATATATATATTCTCTCTTTTCCCTTTAGTTAAGAAAATTTTAATTTTCAGTACCAATTTCAAAACATACTGCTTCTTAACCTTAAATTTCAACATCAGATTATTTTGTACTATTAGAAGCATAAATCTATTTTTTTAATATGAGAAGTGCTTGATTTTGTTGATAAAAAATTTATTTTCCATTTCGATACTATTATAAGTGTAAAATATATAATACATACTTAAATGACGCTCCAAATAGTTAAATTTACAGTTACCTGAAAATTTATCTAAATTTCTTAAAAAATATTTTATTAAACTCATCTAAATTTCGTTGTATTTCTAATTTTGAATTACATTCAATAAGTCAAGCTTTTGTAAACAATAAGGATGTTAGGTAACATCTTTTTTTTTTTAAATAGAAATTTTTTCTCATCCTCCATAAATGCATATCAATCTAAATTCTACTTTTTATTAGGAACATATTTTAATAGTATTAAAACATATACTCTTATTGTAAATAATTTTAATAGTTTTAGTATGAATCTGTTTATAGGATATTTATATATATGTATAAAAAAAATAGCTGACATCGATAGATCATATTTTCTTGAAAACTATTCTCGTCAAAACTCTAAAATCTGTAGTTTTTTACACCCTCTGTCCCACAATAATTTTACCAGTTGATGAATTCAATTTATCCCATAATAATAGTATCAAAAGAAAACAAATATGGAACACAACAATTATTATCAAAAATCTATATTAAATTAAACAATAAATTAAAAAACATTACTCCTAGTTTTTATTTTTGAGTGTTCAGATAGTTTCTAGATTTTTCAATAATTTCGTAACTGCATTTTAAACTTGTAGGTTAGGAAGTACTTTTGACAAACAGAATTCTGCATGATCATTCTTAATCTTTTCTGTAAAAGTTAAGTTTTATTATTATTATCATCGTCGCACTAGAAGCAACAAGAGGGCTATTGGCGGACGGACCTCGTAATTTTGAACCACGGTCAAGTGACGAGGACGACACCTGAGCTGGCACCCCCTCTCCTAACATCCACACCACACCATCGAGAGGACTTTAGACCCCCGACAGATTTAACGTGCATCAGCCCCGGCTACACGGCGGGTCTTTGGCGGCCCAGGATCGAACCCGTGTCTGAACGAAAATCGCCGGCCACGGATCCGAAACCATGACCACTAGGCTACCGCGGCCATCTTTTCTGTAAAAAACGGTTTAATGACGCTTACATTCGTTTAGTAATAAATTTGGATAATGTAGATTTAATAACATATATAAAAAATAATATAGATATTTGGGTTCTTCAATGGTGTGAGTTGATATCTTGTGACTCCTCTTCTGCTAAGAGGAATATATTTCAAGTTTTTCTCCATAATCTTTACATTTACGAGCACATTTCGGGTGGGTTTTTTTTTTTTTCAAAGAATCAACATTAGCATAAGATTAATATCGACAATTATTTTCGGAAGCACGTTTCTAAGTTTTTGTTGCACTTAAATTGTTTTGCAGCTAACGTCCAGCTTTCTGCAACTTTTCGTTTTTCTTATGATGCAACAAAAATTTGATAATCGCAACTCGACCTTTAATTGGAAACTTCGATTTTTTTTTCATCTTACTTTTACAATCGGTTGGCATTCAACTGAAGTAAAACAATTGTTTCTATTAGAAAATAGAAAAATTAGAAAAATAATTACAATTTGTAATAAATAGGTTAATCTAAAAATTGAAAAATGAGTCAAAACAAACGACAAATGGACAGATGTCATGAAACATTGATTTTTATTGAAGACTTCGCAATTTTGCGCTACAATTGCTGTATTCGCCAATAATTCTTGTGTTAAAATGTTCACTAGCTACTATTGCTTTGGGACGAAGGTAGTAATATGTAACAGTAACTGACTTTTTAATTTGTTTCTTTGCTTGTTATTTTCTTCAGCCAAATACACAAAATTATTCTTCAATTTATATTCTTTTTGTTCAAAAATTACGTTTGAGAAAGACCCTCTCAAACGTGATGTTTGAAAATGAACTATATTTGAATTTTTCTCCTGTGAATACAATTTATTCATGGCGCAGATTTTGATATTGTTAGATTCCGAAGTTTTTATTTATTTATTTATTTTCGTGTGCATAAAAATATTAAAATATTTAATAACATTTTTTTTTCAAAAAAGAACACATTTGAAAGAATGTTTTTCCCCAAGTAATTTGTGCAATTTTTCATAGTTAATAAAAGTGTATGATTGATAAATGATTTTTGTTAATATTTTTAGGCAATAAATCTTCAATATATTTGCACATTAAATCAATCTGCATATTGTTTACTTTTCCAGTGGGACCTGGTGTGTGATAATAATTATCTTCCGAGTCTTGTTCTAACCTTAGCCAACGCAGGAAGCGTTCTTGGAACTTATTGTTTTTCCGCCATGGCTGACAAGTGAGTTTATACTCTTACTTCCTTATTTTTTTCTCCTTACTTTTTCTATTCTAATTTTTTTGTTGACAACTCAGGTTTTTTTATGGCTTATCTCACCGGGATTTTTTTTTTTTTTTTTGCTTCCGATTTTAATCCTTCAATATTTATTCTTTTTGTGAGATATATTTGGGTTAAATACGGAAGTTTTGCATTTTGTTGTTGAGCGTTCTATTACGGAAATTTTAAGAAAAAAATAATTGGAAGTTATTAAGAAACATTTACACGCATTCGAAAACATGTTTTTCGTTTTGTAGCAGATATATCACTCAATGAAAGTGCCCACTTGTTGTCAGGGAAGTTAAAACTTTATACTATTCATTAAGGTTAAAATATTAGATTTCAAATTCGATATGTAGGGGGGGGGGGGAGTTTTGAATAAAATATAGGTATGAGAAATTTTCCACAATTGAGTTTGACCATCCAAAAAAATTATATCAGCAAAATTTTGATCCGATATTAAAAAGTATTAAAAAAAAATTGGAAAAAGAATATGATTTTTAAGATCAACATTTGGTTCTGCTAATGGAAAAATAAGAAAAATGCATTTATTGAAATGTTTGACATAATTACTCATATATCTCTCATGTATTTTTTTCGATACTGCTCTTGGAGTATAAGAAAGAGTGTTTGATGTGTGTGAAAGAGAATACAATAAACGTGTTATTGACTATATTTAATCCATATTTTTAAATCCGAAATATAACTTCTGATTATTATAAATAAACCACATATTCATTTTAGATATTTGAACTTTATTTTGAACATAACTCTTCGCTTTATTTCTTTAATGAAAGTTCATCAATTTATAATTATTTATTATAATTTTTTTTCTAAATACACAGCTATTATAAATATTCAAGTCGAAAATTATCTTTATATTGTTATTTTTACAAGCGTAAGATCACGGTTTCTAAAAAATGTGAACTATCATTTCATGACTTTGTGCAGAACTTGTTGTATAAATGTGTTATTATGTGCATAACATTATTA
>BMAW01008529.1:26901-37903 GCA_019974015.1 Nephila pilipes | reverse complement strand
ATATATATATATATATATATATATATATATATATATAAATGCACTTAGAAAATAATACGTTTAATTTACTTTTTCCTCAGATATTTCTTTTTATAATTAAAAAAAACATTACATGATGGCACTTCATTAGAATTAGATGATTGTCCGAAAAATAAATATGTTTTACAGTACCCGGAATCTTGCGATGAAATAATCACAGACTTAATACACACTGGATTTTTTTATTTTTTTTTATTTTAAACAACGCTCTTTCAGGAATCGACAGCCTTTATAAAGAGCTTAAACTAAACACACATTTAGATTATCGCTAGCACGAATAAATACTTGATGCGAAGTAGTGGAACCGTTATCGCTGTACACTGGCTATTTTTGCTGTAGAGGATACGTCGTCGCTGGGCACTGGCTATTCTCACTGTAGAGGCAAACGTTGTCACTGGACACTAGCTATTCTTGTTGTAGAAGATACGTCGTTGCTGGACACTGGCTATTCTTGCTGTAAAGGCATACGTCGGCATTAGCATCTGGGAAATTTTGTTGATCTCAGGGAGAGCATCAAATTTTCTCGCGGTCGAACGCTCACAAGGCATATAGATCAATAGGCATGTCGAGTCGAACGCTCACAAATTTTGTACGTATTTTGGCATCTGGAGTTGAATGCTAATAAATTTTGAAGACATCTCGGGACGATCACTCATACATTTTGAAGAAATCCCGGCCATAGCGCCCATAAATTTTGTAGACAGTGGGGTGATGGAGATTGTTCATCCCGAATCTACGAAACCAAATCTATCGGTTTCCATGTGTTGTTGATATTCAAGGATGAGGCTCGCAGTAGCTTTACTTGTTTATTAGAAGAGATGATGAAGAGTGAAAAGTATTTACACTATGATATGACAAGTTGACCAGTTCTTCGGATAAAGATAGATGGCTGCATCGTTATACCCATATTAGCGAAGGGCGCTGTAACGCGCTCGGATGTTTGAAGTTTACTTCCGACGCGGGTAATGCGAAGGAGAAGAGAAGCGGAAAAAGTGGGGGAAAGAGGAGAGCGAAAACGAAGTGTTACGCAGTTTTGTTCTGTGATAGGGGGCGCTGCATGAGCTTATCACATGACTCTGATTCTGATCTATTGAGTATTGGAGGAACTGGTTTTACAGTAGATTGAAAAAATAAAAATGAATTGCTTAGTAATTAGATGGAAAATCCTACATATATATATATATATATATATATATATATATATATAGATAGATAGATAGATAGATAGATAGATAGATATAGAATATTATTAATGGACATTACGCTGTACTATTTCTGTAGTCATAAGAAGTATGAAACAATGTATCAGTACTTACGATTAATGTTTGCTTGTGAATACGTACAATTTTTAAGTATATTTGGGTATAAATTTCTCACGAAATAAAATATTCAAACTCCTGCATTATTTGAAAACCATCTCTTCAATTCTTAAAAAGGTATTTTACCATATTTTCTGCACTCTTATTGTTATATAAAGCTATTTTTAAGTAAATGTTTAAAATAAATTTTAAATAAATTTTGAAAATTTCGCTCCATGTTGTAGTTTTGAAAGAGAAGATTGTATTTCTAATTAAACGTATGGAACCTAAGAATTTTTTCTGTCCTTTTTTTTTCCAAGAAATTTAAATTATGAATGTTGTCTTTGTGATTTTAATTTCTCATTCGTTATGTTTGTTACATTTTTTTTTCAATTCAATTTATTAGGAGAAGTACTTTTTAGATTTCACATTGTTCTGATGACATAGTTCTGTTGCGAACGGTCTTTCTCCTCTTTTTCTTTATGTTATTGAATTGAGTTAAATGAAATGTTTTAATCTGACGTTTATTAACGTCGTTTTTCCTATTTCCTACTTTATTGACTGCACAGACTTGTTTTTGCACTACCATATTGTTATTTGATTCATTTTTTATCTTGTTTTGAATATCGACTGGAATATTCCTAAATTTCTCCTCGTCCTGTCTCCTAAAATCGATTCGAACACATATATCGATAACAAAAGAAATAAATATGCAGATAAAAATTTGGAAATATTTGTTCCCTAACGTGATGCAACATGTATACTGAAAACAGCTGCCAGTTTTTGAAATGAAAATAATAATATATTTTAAAAAATATATATTAATATTCGCTGAAGAATATTATATCCGTCGTTGTTCAAGAACTGTTCTTTGTGTGAGAGTAATTTGTAGGTATCATTTTTGTATAAAAGGTTCATTTTGTAAATGATTTTGGAAGAGCAAGACTCGATCACATCCTTGAAATGTATATATTTCCTCTCTGAAGTTTTGCTTTTTGGAATATTTTTTGAAGAAGAGAAAAAAACAGTTAGCGTTTGATACTGCACACATACACATAATTCGTATATCACACTGTATTGTATCAATTTCATAGTTGCATCGCAATGAACAAATACAAACTAAAATAACAAGAACAAATAATTCAAAGAAATACGGAGTGGAATATAGGATATGTGTAAAACGAATTACAGTTCGAAATGGATTTAACAATCCTTTTTTTATCACCATATGAAATTAAGATGCTTTTTCTCTTATGTAACACAATAAGATATATTTTCAACAGAAATTGTTGTATTTGATGAGGGTTGCTTTAAGTGCAAGGGATTCATATATATAAATACTTATTCTATATCAGTCTAAATGAGAATGACCATTAAGAATACTAACAACAAATACATATTTCATGCGGAATTTAAATATTTTAAAATACATTAAACGTTATAACCTGCATCCATTCAAAATTTGAAGAATTTTAAGAAAATTCCTTAGTAATGTTTAAATTTCTTACTTTCATTTATTCCGTTAATTTAGCCGTAATCATCAAGATCTTTTAAAGGAAGTCACAGAACCTTTCAGTTTTTATAACAAGACTAAGTATTTTTTCCTATTTTCTTTTACCTGTCAAAATCTGGTAGTACCAGCAATATTTATTTTAGTGTGCTTACGGCCTTGTACAATGCTCGTTAAATTGTTGATAGGAAGCAAAAAATGAGTGTGAGAGATTTTTTTGTTTTTGTTTCCGGAGTTTTTCGGTCGATTTGCAGCTGAAGTGGTAAGGCCGATTTATTAATTGTTCCAATTATTGACTGGTAGATTTGCCCGCATACTCCTTAGAAAAAGATTCCGCAATATTTACAGAAAATTTTATACTCAATTTAGGAATAAGTAAGCCGTTGGTATTCTATTAGTAGTTTATATCGAAATTTCCTCTTCACGTTTTCATTACCGAATACAGAACTTGGAAACACATTTGTCTGTGCGTGTTGACATCCAAAAGTTTCAAAGAATATTAATGTTTTTTATGTGAATTACCTTGTTATTGACTTAATTTTATATGTAAAATCTTTCGAAATTGCGATGTCATTTTTTTTTTTTATCAATTTGGGTAATTTCTATAGAACAATAAGTTATATAGTTTCGCACTTGTATTTCCGTTTCCGGTTCCCAGAGGTGATTTAATTTCTCCAATGCTATTTAATGAATGCTTTTCTGCTTCAAACTGATTTTTGGAATTTTTTCACCTAGAATCGAAACATTAAGAAAGATGTAAAATATTTTAATTTATAAGACTATAAGCTGAATAATTGAATTAAAAGAAAATAGATCGATCCAGATTCCTTGATTTCATTTCGTTTACAAAAGACGAAAGCCAACCTTTCGTGGACGTTTCAATTCAACAGAGAGGTGTATGCTGAGATGGGTGATTTCCTTAAAATTGTTTGAGACTCTCATAGGTCATTATGTTTTTGAACATAATGCCTCCTATAATTCTTTCAAAGGAGACTGTTGCGAAAGGAATCATCTTCTATAGGAATAAAACCTCTTCCCATTCCCCATCTATTGTTCTATAAATAATGACTCAAAGATATTTTTTTAAAAACAGCAAACACATTTCTATTCTTTTTTCAGCAATTGGTTAAATAGAACCCTTTTTTCTCTTCACGATGAAAACAAATTTAAGCATGGGGGGAAGAAAAAAGTTGTTTAAAAAAGTTTAGAGTTAGTATAATAAGAATAATCCTGAAATATTTAAATTTCGAGAAAAAATTCTTGATTGGGAAATGTGCATGTTCTTTTGCGCACCTCTTGGATGCACCACTGGATTTTAGTATATTTTCGTACTAATTTCTCTCAAAATTTAAATACATTTTAAATATATCCATTACTCCCTGCTACATTTCGAAATTCTTCAATACTTTAAGATGTGTTTAACCCTATTTATAGCAATTGTGTTGTTTTATATAGCTATGTTTAGGTAAATTTTTAAAATAAAATTTTTAATGAACTTTAAAAAAAAATAAATTCGTGGTAAGCTTTTAAATTATTTTTTTTTGTAAGTAGGTGCATGAAATGAAATAATACTTCTACTTTCTTTACGTATTTGTCAAAAATGTGCTGTGTATGACATTGAATTCAGTTTCTTTTATGGTATGTTTGTTGTATTTATTAATTTTTCCAAAACAATTTATTGAATGACTTCTCTCCTTCGGAAAAATTTCTTTCTTTTATAGTTTTAACATGATATGATGACGATTTTCCTTTGCGATAGCCCCAAATAATTTTTTTAGGAAAGTGGACTAAATGGAATAATTCTATTTGAAATGAATTTATTTCTTTTATTTCTTGTCGTCGACTTCGAGTATTGGGTTTGTACTACCGTTTTGTTAATAGGTTATAACATCCAGTTTAGAATACAAATTGAACATTTTAAAATTATTATTTTAAATTTTACATATTTATTTTCAGCGCTATAATTTTTTTTGTCCAATTAAAACCCACTCTTATCCGAAAATATCTGGCATCAATATATTGCTTAAGTATTGGTAAGTTACAAATGTTAACCTGTTAGATAAAGACCGCATACAAGAAAATGTGTATAGTAATTGCAAGAAAAAAAGCAAAATATTA
Organism: Nephila pilipes; assembly: GCA_019974015.1. Classification (NCBI taxonomy): domain Eukaryota; kingdom Metazoa; phylum Arthropoda; class Arachnida; order Araneae; family Nephilidae; genus Nephila; species Nephila pilipes. The sequence continues at coordinate 32,938 of BMAW01008529.1, read as the reverse complement.
GTTAATACACTTCAACAAATAAGATGATCAAACACACGTTACTTATGAATTTCCTCATGAAATGAAGCAAATGGATGAAGTGTAACACTTTTTGATTATTTTTACCATAATTATTTTTTTTTCACATAATTGCTCAAATGTACTATTTTCTAGAAAAGACTTTAATAGTAATATTTAGAATCAGACGTATTTAACTGTAAATTAATATTACAATTTAATCAAAGGTAGGATTTTATGAAATCCCTTATCAGAATAAAATCTATGTTCCTATTCAAGAAATAATGTATAAATTTTTCATTACTAGCTATTATATCCAAAACTTTTATTTTTGTTTTCAGTGAATGATGGATAGAATAATCATTAAATATATTCAGTAATATCTTATTTATTATGAATCTAACATGGAAAGTTTCAGAAATATGTTAATACTACTTATTCGTAATTTATAAACAATTGAATTGACAAGATAAAACACTATCAGAGAGGTTAAATGCTTATGAAATTTACGAGATTCGAAAATTGTATATGATTATTATTACTAATATTCATTTAAAAACTTTATATGACAACATTAGCATTCGATCTCATTTTATTCTCAAGATGATTGGGACTTCATGTTTCTTCGAGTAATTTATCTGTGAAGGTATTTAGGATATCAGATATCTCATTTTAGAAGAAACATAATAACCGTTAGCTATAGATCTTGCTCATGACTCTTACAGTCCTTAAAATGTCAAAATAATAGCAAGAAATATTTTCCACTTAAAATATAATTACAAGTTGCTCGTGCTGCCATCCAACGATAAAAATAATGAACACTAATGTTTTTCTTCTTGTCATGTTTTGGCATCAATAAATGTCCAAAAATACAAAAAAAAAAAAAAAAAAAAAAAAACTTTCGGAAGAATTTGCAAACTCTGGAATAAGTATTTTAAAAACTCTTAAGATTTTTCAATATCTTTTTACTCATGTTTTTATTATCCTAAATAAATATTTCTAAAAAACGATTGTTCTATTTTCTTTTCTCTTTTATATCTAATACACCTCCCCTAACTTGTTTCACTGTTATTGTTCCCTCAAACATTAAATTATCTCAATTTACATCTGAAATTCTTCGACCAGATACACATAACTTAAAAGAATAACCAGAAAAATGTTAAGGACAAATATATGATTATTTTATATTTATGTTGAGGTTGGAGAATTTTTCATGAACGTAATTAATCAATTGCTCAACAATTTATATAAAAATTCTATGAAATTCTGGACCCATTTCAATATGAAGTTACTTTTACTGATTTATAGGAACGAAAATACTAAAAATCACATTCTTGCGTTCTTATAAGATTCTAGCCTACTTTCTTGACACAGCAGACAGATAAATGAAATTTTTTTTAACTTTATGCATTTTTGAATTCGTCCATAACACAATATTGAGATTTTTCCATTTAATTTTATTGAAATTGTTCACTGCATTACTATGCTAAACTTAATTTATTTTTTAAACTGTGGGGATGAGATTATAATTTAAAATTTTATAAACTTTCTAGACTAATTATATTTTCTTAATTTATTTATTACTAATATGGCTAAATTATTACTAATACTATTCTAAATGAGATCTGCAATGAGTAAGCAAACTATTTCTGGTAAAGATAAGTAATGAGAAAAATTGTAAGCGAAATGAAAATACTTAAAACGAAAATAAAAGAATTTCTCTAAATTGTAAACTAGGGTTTTGAGTTTTTATTTATATATTAGAAACATCAAAATAAAACTTTGTATGCTCATTAAATTTATTTGAATATATTTATATATATATATTTTATTATCCGTATTCACCTTTGAAATCATTATATTTTAATACATCGAAGAACTTTTCTCTGTAACTTAAAAAGAGAATTGTTGCAAATTTCAGAACCTTCAAATAGGATTCGTTAGATGGCAGCACGCAGGAAGTTCACTTTGAAAAGAATGCAATCGGGGTAAGTTTTAAATTCTATGAATTCTTATTCCTTCCAAGCATGGCGGTTCAAGATACAATTACTTACTAAATGGACATTCAATTGTATGGAAACTTTGAATCAAAATTTAAACTGACGAATTTAAAATTTATTAAATAGTGTTATAAATTAAGGATTTCAATTATAACGTAACTTTAAGAAACATTTTATTCTTAAAAACTTTCCAATATAACTCCAAAGACAATACAATACTTTTGTTTTCTGAAGTTGTGATAGACTTCGAAATGGTGGAAGTGGTTCGCTAGCGGTCCGAGCCTTGCCCTTAACAACATCCAGTTCAGTCGAAACATTGTTCACACGTCTTGCACACATAGATGATATTTAGATTTAAATATCTAGACTATAAAAAGAGTTAAATAAGTACAAGTAAGAAAATATTCTACTTCAGCTAAGCTTTTACTTAAAGATTTGCTATAACGTATAAAAATAGATTTTTTCGAATTTAAAATTATTTAAAATTTTTAAAAAAATTTTTTATGTTAAAATATAATTTTTTTTTTTTTTTTTGATTTCCCATATGAGTCAGTATTTGTTTATTGATAATTATCTAAGTTTCTTAGTTAAGCATCTCAAGCTTTTATAAATTAAACGTTATTCTACGTTAAAAAGTCTTTGTTTTTCCTTTTAGTCTGTCTACAAATAAAAGCTTAGTTATAAAATAATATTTTAACTTATATTTCACTTTATTATTTTACTTAAAGACAACTGTCTTGAAAGGTTCTTATGAATAAATAATCGTTGAGTACCTGGATCATATAGAGAGCGAATTACTTTACTCGATAATTTTCCAACCAATTTAACAGAAGCAGTTTGGAATAAAAAAAAAATTTCTACATTGTTCACATGATTGGAAAGTTAATTTTATCTTGTTCAACGCAGATATGGTTGGATGCTATATTACTAGTTTTAGAGGATTTCAGTATCCGTTTTCTTACTTGCTCTTTTAAAACAAAGCGCGATGTTATGTAACTTCGAGCGAAATAAACAAAATAAAAAAAGAATTCTTCTCATCCTGATCCGTTGAACGATGTCGAAGAATCGAGGAAAGAAAATATTACCCATGATGTAGAAAATTCTTTTCATTCATTTACGTTGAATACATTTTAATTTTCGTTCCTATGTTTATTTATTTATTTATTGATAGAATACGCAGGAATCATTTGTTGATGTTACATATTTTTAAATGGAGGGTATATCTTGTCTGAAAGGCGTCCTTCAGGACATGTACTTTATATTTCGTTTTTACGAATACTTAGCATTATAAGCCTATTCCTTCCGTATATTCTGATATTTCTTTGCGGTTTTCATATCTACTAGTTTCAGCTTTACGTAATTGAAATGCTCTTTCTCTAGATTCAATTTCAGTCGGCAGAAAAAGTTTATGAGATTATTAACATCAGATTTCTTATCGTTGTCTTGAATTCGAATATATTCTAAAGTTAATTCACAAGGCAGCAATTCGATTATTATTGGACAAAGTAAATACGTAGTCTCCTTGACAGTGAAATGTGTAATGGCAGCTGCATTATTCTTTTCAGTTAAACTAAAACTACTTAAAGCAGTCGCGGCGATTCCGCATAATAACGATTTTAAATGGATGAACTTAATATTACTCAATGATGGATTATTATGAATAACATTTTCGTACTGGTTCATGAAATCTAAATATTTATCGGAATCGCCATTATATTTCGAAATCATAAGTTTTGGTAATTTTACCGTTTTTATTTCTGGAGGAATACCAACACTGTTTTCTTCCGAAGAGTCCAAAGTATTACTATTTACAGAATAATTTTGATATCTTTCCGGTTGTAATTATTTAAAAGGATTTTTGAGTTTGGTTTCGTAAAGAATAAATTTATCTTCATATTACGAAAATTTATGAATTTTTTTTTCGATTTCTTCCGGTTTCATACATTTATCTACTTCAAAATTTAATTTTTTAACAGTAGAATCTTTAATTAATGATAGTTCGAATTCGCTTTCAAATGTCTGTAAGTCGGAATCTTGATCATTAAGATCAGAATCATTTTTAACTAACAACTTAGTTAATTGTTTTCACTTCGTAGAACGCTTATTTTTAAGCTTTAGAAAATCATCCATATACAATTCAATTCAGTATTCATTATTGAATAAAAAAAAACAATAAATAGTTCAATTCTATCAGCAATAACGATTTTCATATTCAAATAACACAGATCAGAATTACTCACCCATACTTTTTTCAAGTAGAGTTTAAATTCAAGGATAAAAAAATCATTTACCTTTCAAATCAAAATTCAAACTTCAATTTTAACTTCATAATTTAACATTTCAATTCTAATTCGAAGGTTCTGGATTTCGGCACCCCACTAAATGTTATATTCAAACGATTTTTAATTAAATAGGTTTGGATGGGCTCGAAATATTTTAAAACAGCTTATCAATCACTTGGACATACACACCCACATAGACATAACTGGTTCAAATCAGAATTTGGAGTTAATTATATTTCTGGAGCGACTTTTGAATTCGACGTACATACAACATCACCATTCTTTTAAGTTCTGTTAACTTTCTCGATTTCCACTGGCGTTGCCAATGAGGGTTTAACATCCTATTCTAGAATAATTGAGCTCGCGAAAGCGGAGGTACTCCTATGAGATACTAGTAGTTTACGGGGGAGCATTGTGTCATATAGCAAAATTCCTCGTGAAATCCCTACCATAAGTCGCAACACATGTGGCTTAAAAATGTCGCAAACATACATCTGGGCTATCACAGTGCTCTGGATCAATATAAGGGGTGAGCGTGTTTCGTATGCGATGGCACCCTATACCATCACAGCTGTTGCGGGAATGGTGGCCCGCTATACAGCGAAGGCAGGATTGACACTTTCAATACGGGGTCTCTACACACGTACACGCATGTCAATGCAGCCCAAATTGAATCTAGATTCCTCGGTAAAAACTACCTCATTCCATTCGTATTCAGTCCAATCTGCGAGCGCGACACCACTCCAAACGGAGTCGATGATGATAGGGTTGCAATGGCAGTACACGTAATCGGCGCCACGATACCGACAATCCATCAGCCAGGCGCATTGTAATAGTACGGACTGACACAGAACCCCGTAGTGAAGATGCTGACTGTGTATGGATAATGGAAAATGAGATAGTTTGCGCTAAGCTTCCGTTTCGTATTATGTAACGGTCCTCTTGACCATTGATCCGCGGAGGGTGTTCTGAGCCTGGTCGTAGTTTAATACACATCTCCATTGTCCACTGGTCCCAACTCTTCCTCACAGTAAAGACAGAATTGCCTTAGTGGTGAACTACTCACTCAACTCACCGCTCGGTTTCCATCATCTCTATGATTCTTCCTCTCTCGAAATCTGAGAGCTATTCATATTGTTCCCCATGGCTGCGTCCTCCCTAGCAGATGAAATACATAAATGCGCAAATAAGGTAACCTTAAATGTTTTACAATCCAAGAGGAGTGAAATTCAACTCCCTCTGGCGGCATTATGCTAAGCGCCATCCCGCTGCAATTCTAACTCTTTACATTTCTGCTTGACCCGTCGGTTCATGCCACATTTTGTAACAATCCCTTGATAAATATTAGTAAAACTATTAGATGTTATCAATGTTATTTTGCAAAACTTTTCCAACTATAGTAATATAAGTATTTGGACCATTAAAAACCAATATTGAATTTAAAAGTTAAACAGTTCTGAATTTGATAGGAACTTTGTGAAATTTAGGAAATACAAATCAGTGAGCAAATTTTATCAAATTAAAAGTATATCCTATTTTTCAATACGCAGCTTTAATTTTATTATATATATATATATATATATATATATATACTGAAAATCTATGAAAAAATAATTTAAAACACTTAAAAAGACAAAAAACCAGAAAGAAATGTAACAATGAAAGAAAAATAAATGAAAATATGGAACCCAGCAAGTCAAAAAGCAATATCGGGCTGAGGACCGATTAAGCGGGGTTAAACTAGTTTAATGGTACCAA
>BMAW01008529.1:15178-26801 GCA_019974015.1 Nephila pilipes | reverse complement strand
ATGTGTGTGTGTATTAATTATATATATATATATATAGCAGTGCCATCTTCAACGAAGATTAGAAGTTTAGATCCCGAGGTGTAAGCATATAGAAATGCGTGTCCGTCTTTATCTTTAATTTTCATCATTCAAAAAACTAATATTTCTTAGAAAATAAGCTTAGTTCTTCCCAACATATCGATGCTAACCTCCATATTCGGGTCTCGGTAAATGAACCAACATTTATACCAGTATTCTTCTCGCGCAATGAAAACAAACAGAATTACTCGCGCATAGTATCTCATACTCCTACGCTCTTACTTATGTTTTCTGCCTCTGAATCTCTGCAAAAAAAGATAAAAAAAGCATAACAAATGGAAGAATTCAGAAGTAAATATATATATATTAATTTAGTTTTAATAAATTAATTTATATATATATATATATAGTTTTTCTGTCCTTCTTATTACGGAGTTCATCACATATTTTATAGAGTCCTTTGGCATTTGTAGCAGGTGGTGAGATGTCTTCTGCGCTGGATCCTAATTCTTCTTTTAAGCTTCTTGGAAGCATTGCCTATTGGCTCCTATTTTTTCTTGTATTCTTCTACAAGCATGAATCTCAAACATTTTAAAAATGAGCGTCCGGTTTGATTTTGAGTCGGAAGTTTCTTCGTAGATAACAAAAGGAAGCGAGCATTTATTGCTGCAACGATCAACAACGCAAAAAATATAACCAAATACCAATGAATACATTTCTAGTAGTAGAATATGTTGAGCCTATTTCTTCAACATCACCTGCGCCTTTAGTTAAATTATAAAATGTGATGATCTCACGTTTTTTCAATTCTCCTGTAGATAGATCTATAGCGTCATCATTTTGCATTGTTGAAGTTTGAACAGCATTCCTATTCTAGGGTGTATATGACAAAATTGTTGTCTCTTTTTTAGAAACCAAACATTTAGGAATAAATTATTTCTGTTCCTTGAAATCAAACATGTTGGAGAAATTTTTTGTTTTAAATTTTTTCTCCTGATCCCAGTAATAGTTATTTTTTTCTTCTGTAGGTAAAATGCATACCGCTGTCAACTTTTAAATTACATCTTGATTTATAAAGCGGTTAAATCGAACTTTTTGCAACACTACTTGGACTATTATCTACCTCAAATGGCCCTTTTGACTTATTACACTTCCATATTCTACGTATAAAATAATCTTGAAAATGCCAGTGCAAAATTTTTGTATCTTACTTAAACGGTTTCCTCGGCATATAGTGCCGAAATGGACCTAACTCTCTTAATGTTTCCAGTTTCTCACCTTTAGTAGCGTATTCACCTACATTATATGATTTTTGGCAGTTTTCTACAAATTTTTCAAAAAGCTCTCGTTTTGGAGCCAATTTATCTGAATGTTTCCCGTTTGGACAAATACTAATATCTTCAAAGCGTAGACACCTCATAAGAAAAATGATTGTATAGATTTCAGAAATATCTCAATTCTGGTGACGTCTAATACCCAAAGATCTTTCACGCTTACATGTGATAATTTATATATACCGAAAATATATAACAATCCAATAAATGCTCTTATTTCAGCTTCGTTTGTTTTTGTGCATCTCTTTCTCGTGAAAAACGATCTTTTATTGACACAATAAAAGTATTTGTGTATTTTAATATAGTTTGAATCAATTCAAGATAGATTGGTACATTCAATGATTCTGAAATCACTTTGCCATCTTTCGAAATACATGTATTTCCAGGAAGTTTTGTGATAATGTTTCTTGAGGACACTCTAACGTTTGGACGGAATTTCGCTTTTGACCAAACTATTTCTTTGTTCCTCCCGATAAAAAAAAACTGTTATCATATTCTACATGATCTTCTGAGTCTGAGTCAATTTCTGTAGCAGTATCATGATTACTGTAGCATTTCACGTCGTTTGGTTCTTCATTACCATCACTAAAGTTTTCTTCATTCGAAGACACAGTAACTATAAATGTCTTAAATAAAGTGTTTCATCTTCATAATTTCGAAAACGCGCCATATCAATCAAGCAATTAGAAACGCGTTCACGTTTTTAAAACTGTAACGGAAAAGCTCGCACAGGGTGTGACATACCCGGATAGCTGATAAACAAATACATATTTTTAGAATTCGCTCACTGGTTCATCCCCATCAAAGTTTTGACCTTAGAGTCAGCTACAAGAGGATTCACATATTTTCCAAAAAAGAGTAGAAAGAAAAATTTAAAAAAAAGATGGGAGGTGGGTATGTGATACCCTGCGCGAGTAATGCCGGGTTAAAAATGAATTAATATTTAAAATGCGAACTTAAATTCACTACGCGAACAGGCTAACGGATAGGCTGCTGCCAAAAGAAACATATAAACTAAGTACAAATGGAACTTGTGATCGAGAAATTGTGATTAGTTCTAAGTGCAGACGGTACTAATAATCGAGAACTAGAGAGCATTGTTAAGTGCAGACGGTACTTATATTAGTAACAAGAAAAATGATACATATTAATGTGCAACCGCTCCGATGGGATTTTTCGAGAATTTATGAAAAAGCAATTCTAAAAGATTTTAAAGAGTATTAACAGATGATTATTATACGCCTATTTTTCTGCGGTGACTGCCCAATTTTGGAGATATCACTGTTGAAAAGAGGTGTAAATACATCCTCTCTTTACCTTTCAATATATATGAAAATAAGTTTTATTAAGTGACTGTAGTACTCGAACTATATAAAGATGATAACCTTTAATGATATTCCTGTTGAATCAAACTTTCTTGAAAGAGGAAATATTAAAACAATTAAGTTGTTAAACAATATATTATTTAACGATGCTTTTGATCGTAATGCAAGAAAAAAATTCAGAATTTTTTCCTTATTTCCCACTCATTTCAATATTGAAGATCTCAATAAATTAATAAACGATTATTTTTCTATAAATAATTTAGTTTGTGTATTAAATGTGTTAAGTCTGGATATTAATGGTAAAAAAAGAACTGCTTAATATTCTTTTTCAGTCTTTATCGAACTTAAATAAATTACAAGCTTTAACTCTAAATCTCGAATCAGTGATTGAACTTTAATATGACGAAACAGAAAAAAATCCTGATGCTTCGTTTCCTCCTTATGTAACGCCTCCGGCATTGAATCATTACAACATATCTGCTGATACATTCGACAAGTCCCTCAATTTTGCTTAGAAAGATCTCTTAAATCCTTATCTGGTTTACTGGTTCTGATACATATGATATAAAGTGTTTTGTAAAAGTGATTGTGAAGAATCATTTCTTTTTCTCCCATCGTTGAATGAACAGTAAAAAATAATATTTGCAAAAACTTTAATTGTAGATCAGGCAAAAAGTTCTCTATATACGCAACGTAAACTTACGACATGGCTTTCGTTTAAAAAACCTTTATTAGAAAAATCTCGCCATCATTTAAATGCTACTGAAATTCTTTGAGAGTTAAATAGACGTAAAGTACGCAAAAAGAATCTCTTTTCGAATATTTTATAGCAATTAGAGAACTCACTAGTACTTCCTGAGAAATTATTGAAGAATCTTCATTATTTGAATATTTTATAAATGGCATACATGATTACCAATCAAATAAAGCTATTTTATACGATGATAAATATATTTCAGAATTTAAAGATAAATTTCGTATTTATGAAAAAGTAGTCAATGTTAGTAATAAAAAACCTTTTCCAAGAATAAATTTTCAATTCAAGCGAGGACGCAACATTAACTAGAAATGTAGCTTTCATAGGTCTGAAATCCAAAATGATAATGCATATAATAAACTTGTTTAATTGTAATATGTCTGGACATATTATAATAATCTTGTTTAATTGTAATTTGTCTGGACATATTTCTCGTTTTTGTCCCGAAAAACATAATGTAGTGTTTGTAAAAATTTTGGTCATATTTTTGCAAAGTGTACCTATAAACCTATTCCAAATCTAACCGACAATGCTGTGTCAACTATAAATCATTTACCTCCTTTATTGTATAAAACTGATAATTCTTTCATTTTAGTATACTGGTAATCAGAATTATCAATTATGGTATACTGGTAATCAGAATTATCAATTATAGTATACTGGTAATCAGAATTATCATTTATAGTATACTGGTAATCAGAATTATCAATTATAGTACATTGATAATCAGAATTATCAATTATAGTATACTGGTAATTAGAAAACAATGATAATGAAAAATACATATAAAATGGTTTGCCATCTTTAACTACTCTTCATGGGTTACTTACATCTGTTAACTTCCCTACTTAGAGCCTGCCTCTAGAGGGCGTTCATTTTGTAAAGGGAGAGAGTGTGATGTCACACGATCCCCTCAGACGGGACCTGACCGAATCTGCGAGAGGAGCTGTTGTAAACGAGCGGTAGTAAGAAGAATAAATTATTGTTGTTGTTATACAACCCGATGTGTTTTTTGTCTAAGGATAACCGAGAACTGAAATCTCAGGTGATGATGATTAGTTTTAGTAGTACTTTTAAAAATCAGAAGAGGGATGTGTGTTGAAGCCCACGGTCAGACTGACATTTCTCTGAGAGAACGGCTTAAATGTGTATACTTTGTAGGCCGCTAACCTACCAGAATTGTGAAAGACACAAAAAAGTGTTCCCCTGGATTATATAGTGAACCGTGCAAAAAAAGTACTTTCTAGGACTCTAACCTACCGGAACTGTGAAAGAAAATGTGCTAAGTGATTTATTTTGAAGAATATTGAAATAGAGTTAAATATGTCGTTCTTCTCAAAAGGACGTAAAAGTGATTTAGTCGAGCTTGCGCTTGAATTAGACGAAAGTGTCCCTTCGGATGCTACCAATGTGGCAATAATTGATATAATTATTAACAGCAAGTTCTATGAAGAAGCTTTCGCGAGAGTATGTCTCGAGAGAATAATTGAAGATAGGATTGTAAGAAAAAGGGAGATGATTGAAAAAGAACAAAGGTTAGAAAGGGAGAGGATTGAAAAAGAACAAAGGTTAGACAGAGATAAGGAGATACAATTTGAACTAGAAAAATTAAGATTAGAAAAATTAATAATTGAAAACAATAGAAGAAAACAAAGAAAAATCCAAGAGTACTATGAAAAACGATTTCAGCCTCAGCAGGAAAAGTTTGAATCTGAATTGAAAGAAAGGGACGAGAAGTTTACCGAAATTCAGAAGGAGAATGAAGAATTACCCGAAGCTATAGGGTTACAGGATACCAGTATTGAAGAAAAAGTGCTTGTTGATGGAAGACGACTTCAGTCTCAACAGGAAAAGTTTGATTCTGAACCGAAGAATAAAGAACAAAAATTATCTAGAATCCAGGAACATGATGAAAAGTTCACGCAAGCCATACGGGAACAAAATGTCGTTAACAGAGGAAAAGAAGAAGCGTTATTAGCACCAGTGATGCTACCGAATGATAAAGAAGAAGTGCAACGGAAAATACAGAAAGGAAATAAAGAGGACGGAAAAAGAAGACAGCAACGATGTCAAGAAGCATTCACACGTGTAGAAGGACAACAATTAACTAGAGCTCAGAAAGACAATGAGAAAATTTTAAAGGATGATACAGGAGAAAATATTCCCATTGATGGAAAGAAGGAAGCAGAGTTCTTCAAAACAGGCCCCATATCAAATCCGATACAGTTGGGAAAAGCTAAAGACTTACGACAGGCAATTAGGTGGACAGAACGAGTGGTTAGCCAGTTTCCCCTCCGCAGAAAAAAGATACAATTTAAAATGAAGGGAGCGATTTCAACGCAATGGAAGAAAAGCAATAAAGGAACCCGCAACATTTCCCTGTCCCGTGAAAGAGTCACCAAGAAACATGTTTTGGAGACAAACATCGCATTTAGAAAAAGTTCGTACAGACAGGACTTTAAACAAAAAATAAAGAAAAGAGATATCGAACTCCAATGGAGAGGGTCCCCCTCTCGAAAGCGAAAGGAAGCTCCGTTTGACCCAGGGGTTTTCGGACACCTGCAAAGTTACGCAGCTGAAGAAAAAAAAAGAGAGAGCAGAAGGGCAAAAAGAGGACCACAAGTTCGTTGACCAAGAGGGATGGTCATTACAAAGTGTGGGAAATTTTGAAGGCCGTATATACGCCAGGAATCAGACCCTACTCCCCGAAGCCGACAGTGAGAGAAAACTCCCGCCCCCACTTATTGACAAAGAAGAGACAAAATTTCAAGGAGGAATCAGGTCAGTGCACTTCGGGAATGTGTTTCCTCCTCCCTTTGGAACCGAAATGCGGCATTACGAATGGGTGAGACAATTTTTTTTTATTTCTTTTTAGAGAGGCTTTTGCAGTGACAAAAAAAGGGGACTGTAAACTATTATTTTGCAAAGAACTTTTTTAAAACAAAAAGGAAAACAATTATTTTGTATTAAGAATTAATGAACAGTTATTTTCTCATGGAACATTAGAATATTTTAAGGACTGAGTATTTAAGGAACTTTAATTTGATTATCTTCAAAAAAAAACTATTGATTGAATGTTATTTTTAAGATGTGTTTTATTAATTTAGTTTTTGACAAGGATAAGTAATTTTAAATATATCAACGATGTTTTATTTTGATTTCATTATTTTGAAACAGAAATTATATATTTTGTGTAAGAATTTAAAGCTAATGAATGTGCTAGCTTTTAATGAGTGTTTCATGGATTAAACGGTTTGAATCTTAAGTGTGCCAACAAATTTTTTTATGTTTATGTGATCTTTTATGATGAGAAGAATAATTGATATTTCAAGGTAATATATCAACGAATTTTATTTTGTAATGATGTAAGAATATTTTATTATATTTTGTGATGATTAGGAATATAATTTTGTAAGGATTTTGGAATTTGAATTAGGAATGTAAAGATTTAGGGATACAATTTTGTAATGATTTATTTTGTAAGGATTTATTTAGGAATGTGCTTTTGTAAGGATATAAGAATGTGATTTTGCAATGATTTAGGAATGATCTTTTTGTAGGAATTCTTAGATTTGTGTTTTGATGATTGTGTTATGTTAAAGAATTTCTTTGTTTCATGTGTGAACCTTTTTGAGTCTAAAAGAGTTAAGCATGTTCTATGAAAATGAGAATATCGAAAGGAGAATTAATATTTTAAATATGTAAAAATTAAAAAAAAAAAGGAGGAAGAAGAAAAATTAATATTTACAACTGTATGAATTAACCTTTATGAGGATACAGATATTCGATGTTTTGAAGTATGAAAATAGTAATTTGTTAGATATGAGTACTTTTTAAATTTGTTTATCTGGCAATCGATGCTTGAAATTATATTTGATAAGAAAAATATGTGTATGAGTTCAATATTTTGAAATATGAATTTTGTGTTGATATCTCGATATGAATATATGAATGTGTTTATGTAATTTTTTAAAGAAAAAAGAGAGTTGATGTGTATGTAAGCACGCTAAAAGATGTTGAGAAGTAGTATTTTAAAGTGTTTTGGTAATTTTAGTATTTTGTTATGAAAGAGAAATAATATTTGAACTGTATGATAACTAAGATTTTTGTTTTGAAGCCTTAAATTAGAATTATTACTTAAGAAAAAAAAATATTTTCTTTATATGTGCGTTGTGGAAGGAAAGATAATTTGTTGTGAAATGTAGATATAAGAGTGATTATGTAAAATGATTTGTGCATGATTATTGATATTTTATCTGTATACGGTAATTGATATTGCTATTTTAAGTATTTAAGGAATTTAAGTATTGATGTTTGTGTATAATTATTGATATTTGCTATTTTAGGTAATTGAGGAATTTAAGTATTGATGTTTGTGTATAGTTTGATATTTGCTATTTTAAGTGTTTGAGGAATTTAAATATTGATATTTTGTGTATGATAATTCATGGTTTTAAAGTATATCAGTTATTAATGATTTTTGTGGTAATTGAAACTGCAATATTGGGACAATTGTTTATCAGGTTGGCCGAACTGTTAACTTCCCTACTTAGAGCCTGCCTCTAGAGGGCGTTCATTTTGTAAAAGGAGAGAGTGTGATGTCACACGATCCCCTCAGACGGGACCTGACCGAATCTGCGAGAGGAGCTGTTGTAAACGAGCGGTAGTAAGAAGAATAAATTATTGTTGTTGTTATACAACCCGATGTGTTTTTTGTCTAAGGACAACCGAGAACTGAAATCTGAGGTGATGATGATTAGTTTTAGTAGTACTTTTAAAACATCTTTTATTAATGGACACATTACAGTAATCGGTACCTGTATACAAGAATTTACAATAAATAATCAGGAATTTATTCTTAACTTTTTGTTGTTAATAAAGAAACTATGACGTCTAATGCTATTATTATTGGCATGGATATTTTAACACAGGCCGAAATAAAAATCCACACAGACGATGTCATATTAATGAAAATTTTGGATGCTAAAACGGAAAAGGCAGAACAATTTTTGTTCTCCAACATCTCAATAAATGATAAATTGGAACCATGTTACTAAAACTCAACGAAATTTTCTTCAAAATTTTGGTTTCACGCTATAAGAGAACTAAGACTAAAATTACTGGTATCCATATGTCTATTAATTTAAAGAATAAAAAACTAATGACACGTAAACCACGAACATTACCTATCGTTGAAAAAAAATTGTAAATGATGAAGTGATGAAATGGTTGGTAGATGGTATTTATGAGCCTTGCTCTTCTGATTTCTCTAGCCATGGGGTTGTTGTTAGAAAAAAGACAGATCACCGAGAGTTTATACTGTTTATATACAACTTAATAAAAACATTGTAAAAAAAAACTGAGTCGTACGATTACTTCTATCGGACTCTGGGACGTAGCCTGATTAAATATAACTAATTATAATAGTCAATAATAGAATAAGACACAAAAAAAGCTTTTCCAAATCAACTATTTATTTATCATTTGTTCTAATACAATATTTAACGAGTTTTACCTCTCTCTCTGTACTCTAAGAATAACCCACAAATTCGAATATTATTTAAAAATACATCTTACCAAACCCTTCCACTTGAGGTTGCTTTACCTGTAAAATCCTCTGCTACAGCTGGAGCCAGTAACTGCTCTTGACATTTATGGCCTTTTTCTAGAAATATACTCTAAGTTGACCACACTCTTCCTAAATCATTTAAATTTTTGCTTTAGTTATATATCACTATATCTGACTCATTTCACTTTATTTCCACCGGCATCTAATTAACATAATCACGTTTCATATTGGATGGGAAGAAATTCTTACTTCATGCAATCGATCCCAAGGTTAGTGAAGAGAAAATATCGAATAGCCCAACGTCACATAACTATCCCTTACCTTTATTAGATGATCAGCTTGATTACGTTAGAGATACTAATACGTTCAGTACCATTGAGCTACGTAATACTTTTTTCATTTAGAAATAGAAAGAAATAGCCAACGGTACACATCATCCCTGATACGTAATGGGCAATTTGAGTTTGTACGCGCTCCTTTCGGTCTTTGCACGTCACCAACAGGTATTCAGCGGTACATAAACACAATATTTATGGATTTGATTATCAAAGATCATGTTTTAATTTATATAGATGATGTCGTCATAAAATCGGAAAATACAGAAGTAGTTCTCGAAAGGCATGCATTAGTTTTTTCACTCGCTTCTTCTTATAAATTAGACATAAATGTTCAAAAACGAAAATTTTTAAATAAGCAAATAACAGATCTTCGCCATGTTATTTAAAAGGATAAATTGTTCCCTTCACCACTAAAACTCAAAGCTGTTCTTAATTTTACTGAACCTAAATGCCAAAAAGAACTACAATTTTTTATTGGTCCTTCTAGATATTTGCAGAAAACCATTTTAAATTTCACCATCATTACACATCTGTTAACAGAACTAGCGATGAAAAATCAAGAATTTAAATTGGCTCATAAAGAAATATAAGCATTCAATTGTCTCAAACAATATTTATCTCTCCACCTGATCGGAACATTTACAATCAAAACGCTGCGATCGAAATCCATTGTATTGCTAGTATTCATGGTTATGAATGTATTTTACTCCAAAAGTAAATGACACACCACATGCTTCACACAATATATTTTGTGAGTAAGAAAATGACAGATGCCGAAAGAAAATGTATCAGCAATGAACATGAAGTCTTAGCAATTGTCGGAGCATTAAAAAAAAAATTTAGAGTTTACTTGTTAGGCAGACATTTCAAAATAATGACTGATCGCAACGGGTTCGCAATGGCACTAAAGAAAAAAGATTTGTGTTGTTGCAAGATTTGGATTATGAAATAGAACATGCTCCGGTTCCAAAATGAATCACGAAGATGCATTAAGAAGATACCCAGTTATTTTCGTACAAGACAGGCTCGTTTCAAAAATCAAAATGGCTCATAAACATAACATTTAAATCCAAACTAATAGAGAGGTATTAAAAATCAAACCTTATAACGATTACGTTTTAAAATCCGATCTACTCTACAAATTTGTTGATTCTGAAGAATTCTTCGTTGTTCCTAACAATATGCAAAACGACATTACACGCTTCGCCCTCGAGCGGGGAGACTATGCATCCAAATGAGCAGAAGAAGTACTCAAGCAATAATTCTATATCCCTAAAGTTAAAGAGAAAAACAGATTGTTTCATTCAAAAATGTGTTCCACATATTTTGGTTAATCGCGAACGTGGCAAACCAAATGGTCTACTATAACCTATCGAAAAAGAAGCCATTGTTCTACACACATTACATGTTAACCATTTAAGCCCATTCCCTATAACAATTTAGAATTATGTGCAAATTTTTGCCGTCTTTGACTGCTTCTGAAAATTTGTATGGCGCTACCCAATGAAGTCAACAAATGCTGCAGAAGTTATTGCAAAATTATAATATCAAAAATACATATTTGGAAACCATCTCGAATTATTTTTGATTGTGGTACCGCATTAACTTTTAAACTATTTCAAGATTGTTTTAGTACCGAAAAAATCGAACATTTACCATTCACAATCGGATTACTTAGATCAAATGCACAAGTAGAGTGATTAAATTCTATATTAAAAACAATTGTATCCAAACTTTCCATATGTTAATTAAAAAAATGGTATGTGCACGTCAAAGAAGTCCAGGAGGTTACAAATTCAACGTTCCAACAAAGTACTGAAATAACTCATTTCGGATTGCTATTTGGTACTTAAAATGAAGACGTCACAAGATCTCAATATTTAAAATTTACTTAACGACGAAATTCAAGCTGAATTCTTCTGCAACAGTGACGCTTTAAGGAAACAAGCTAAACAACAAATTCTGAAAGTTCAAGATGAAAATAGAAGACATTACAACCTCCGGCGAAACACGCCATCAACTTCTAAGCTTCATGATCTTATGGCCATGAAGCGTACTGAACTCGGACTAGAACTCAAACTGAAACCCAAATACTTAGGTCCATACAAGATAACAAAAAACAAACCGAATGACACTTACGATGTTGACAAGTGTGTCTTTTTTGAAGAACTAGAGTAAGCTAGTACTTGAGTTGAATATTTCAATCATTGAACTAATGATACTATTACCTGATGAACAAATGCAATGACATTTTCATCTGAACTTAAAAAGACACCCCCCCC
>BMAW01008520.1:0-13676 GCA_019974015.1 Nephila pilipes | reverse complement strand
CCCCCCCCCCCCCAATTTTTTTTTCTTTTTTCGAGTAAATAGCGATAAACAGCTTTCTGAATCATCGACTCGTTGCTGTTTTTGTTCCATCGAAAGCAATCGCGGCACCCACTTGGAAAAAACCTTTTTCACTTCACTTCAAAAAACCTTTTTCCTGGTCCGATCGACTTAAAATTTTGACACGTTTCAAGCAAAGGTTAGTACTCTAGAAAGACCTGGTTACTGGTTTACTACGAGCGCCATCTCTGCGTTAGTCTTGGGAGTTATTGATCGATGTGTTACTATGTTGAGTAATTCAGCTATTTGGTTGCTCAAAAAGATAAAAAAAAAAAAAAAAAAAAAAAAACTGATTGAAATACCCACTTTTAATAGACTTGAAAACTGTTTTCAATTTACTTGAAAAGCATCCATCTGAAAATGATTTTGGGTAAAGGAAACCAAATATTTGTTAATCGTTTAATTACTAAAATCTTTGTGACCACGGACTCGCGGCAAACGGATTTCGTCGAGTCGTGGGTTCAAGTCTTGATCAACTTAAGAACCACAGTGTAACCAGGGCTTCTGCTCGTCAAATCTGTCAAGTCTCAAAGTTCTGCCGTTGGCGTGGTGTGGAAGCTAGGAGAGAGAGAGGTGACAGCTCAGGTGTCGTTCTCGTCACTCCACCGAGACCCAAAATCACAAGGTCCGTCGTTAGTAGTCTTCGTGTTACTTCTTGTGCGACGTTAATAAAAACAATGAATAAATAAATCTATTATTCTTAGAGAAACATGTATTCTTAAGTACAGTTATACAAAGGTTAAAAGGATTATGGCTTGATGGAACGTAATATATCGAAAAATCTTATAAATGAAAAAAAAAAAAAATATTACTCTATTGTAGAAAATCGAATCAAATGGAAAATGGCACAAATGTCAAAAAATAAAACATTTCCAATATCTATCGTAATTTTGATTTTAGTTGAATAAAATTGGTTCTACTCTTAAATTTGTCACCGTAACAGCTTATCTAGTTCTTCTTTAGGCACTCTGTTAATGATTAGTTTGGGACCAGTCTCAATTCAATATAAAAAATTAGTGTGTGAATCTTACTGTGAATTTCTACATAACCTGAACAATAATTTTTTAAAATGTTTTAGTGACTTAGAATGAATTTGTGAACTCGTGAAGCAGGAATTCAATTCACATGAGAAAATCTAAATTGCAAATAAAATTATATATAAGTTCTCTCTCTGTGTGTGTGTGTGTACACACACACGCGCACGAGGGTGCATATATATATATACATACGTGAGAAGTCAAATGAAATCTAAATATTTTATTATATACAAAAGAAGAAAAATATGTAAAAAATGCTTATATATATTTATTCGGGTTATTGCTCATTAATTTGTTCAGAAATAAGAAATGATAATATAAAATCAATAATAAAACTAATTATTACAATGAATATTGTTCACTAAGTTCCAAGAATAAATCCTATTAACATTAATTTTAATAACAATTTAAAGAAAAATATATATCTTCTACTACTTCAAAACATTAAAATTGGAAACTTTTTTAAATACAACAAAAATGGGCATATTTAAATTTAATTCTAATAATATTGACCAAAAACAGAATATTTTAAAATATAAATGCGAAGAATTCTCTCATGGATTATTTTAATCAAGAACACCAACAAGTTATTATTGGAGAGTTTTAAAAAGATAAGGATTTAAGAAATGTTATGAAAAAAGGTATTTCTTTTAAGTCGAATTGTGTATATAAGGAAAATCAATGTCTCAACCAAAATAATAATTATGAAATTAATTAATTTTTTCTCTAATTTAGCTATAAATTATGGGTTGAGTTATAAAGCACACACAGATTCAAGAATATAAACACATTATTAATTCAGATATTAATACCTTTAATTTTAAAATTAGAAATTGTACGAAAATTTATGGAACAAAAAAGCATATTACAGATCTTAAAAAAATTATAATTGGATTTGCATAATTATTAGCTATAATATTTGCTAAATAATTATGCAAATATTAAAACAGTAAAATGAATGATAAATAATTAGATTGCAATAACATTCTTGTAGAAAATAAAGGTTCTGATAGAGAAATTAATAATACGCCTATAATACTGCACCCTGCGAAACATTTGGCATTCGGATTAACAAAATTAAATATCTACATAAATTCCTTGCTCCTAAATTTCATTAGGAACCAATACAATTTAGAACAGTTAGGATTGGTTTTAATACATATGTTAAACTATTATTTGCATCACACACGCAC
Organism: Nephila pilipes; assembly: GCA_019974015.1. NCBI lineage: Eukaryota > Metazoa > Arthropoda > Arachnida > Araneae > Nephilidae > Nephila > Nephila pilipes. The sequence continues at coordinate 11,389 of BMAW01008520.1, read as the reverse complement.
AAAAACTAACTACTTAAACTTTAACTCTCTCTCTTTCTCTTATATTTAACCTTTACTTAAGATTCTCTTTATTCTTCACTTTAAACTACTTTTCTTTTTCACTCTTCACAACATAACTTTTTATTATTACTTTGGAACTCATAAATCATATCACTTTACTTACAAACCATCATTCCTCATTGTAGCTTACTTAGCTAGTTTACTTATTATTAACTTACCGTAGCTTGCTTAGCTATTTAACTTCCCTTAAAATTCATGTGAGATTAGACATACTTTTTAATAACAACTTCGTTTATTCATTCAATACGGTTCTCGTTACGTTGGTGATTGTTACAGTTTACAGTTAGCACTCCGTTACACCTCAATACATTTAGTAACAGTTTCTTTTGCATTACCTTGGTGATGCAGTTAAGCTCTCAATAACCCCGCGGTTCACAACTTTGTCGAGTATCAACTCGTTTACGTCCACTCCGATCTCAGATTAGTATGATCTGCTTCTGCGCTGAGGGGATTGTATGACATCCGTTACGAAAAACGCCCTCCACAGGCGGGCTATAAGTATGGGAGATAACACATAACTTACAAAATCTGGTAAAATGTCAAGTTGTAATGAGAGAGTCGTTGTTAAACCAATATATTATATTTTTTGATGCTGTTTCCTTCGCTTTCTGAATTAATTTATTATTCTTCAAAAGAAAAACTGTACGTAAGTTTTGATGCATTTTTAAAGCTTTCATTATCAATATAAAAATCGTGATATTTTGAATACTACTATTATTAATGCATATCATACTTTCCACGATATAAATTATGATACGCGGTATCCCCTCCCTCAGATAATAAAACTTTAATTAAAAATAGTTTTCCAATTAACACTTTTAGATGTAAATGAATTCAACGATTAAATTACGCACAAGTTAGTGATCGACTTTAGAGAGATAAATTTGGTTTGATTGTCTAGTTATAACTTCGCACCTGGAAGCAAAATAAGAGCTACTGGCGACGGACCTCAAAAATTTCAGCCTCGGTCAAGTGACGAAGACACCTGATCTTACACCCGACACCGATGGGAGAACTTGGAATCTCGATCAAATTTAACTTGAATTAGCCCCGCTATACGGCGGGTCTTTATTGGGATCAGGACTCAAATTCACGACTCGAAGAAAACGAGGTCGGCCGTGAGACCGATGCCATGATCACTAGGCTACGGCAGCTACTTAAGAGAGAGGAAGACATTCTCTTATAGAATGATATAAATAGTTTAAAAATGATGACACATCAGATAAGACATTCAAAGGATTTACTTAAACAGCATTTTCAGAAATCTAATTTGGGATATGTGCAGAGAGTTAATAGATAGTAAGAAAAGTAAGTTTAAACTTGACTCGCGATTCTTCCTAAGAGAGGACCGAAAGATCGCCAAAGCGAGTAGAAAGATTAGCAGAGAGGGGATTCTCTCGCTCGCTCCTCTCCAGTCAATTGGCGACATATCTAATGGAATAATCTGGTCAATAAATCACCTATGATAACACCATTCTTAGATTGAAAAAGAAAAACTGACACAATCCCAGGGACCGTAAGGAACCGCAAACTCCTTCGACACAATCGAAATGGAATTATGGAATTCCCACGTTTCACATAGCACTTTAGTGCCGTAAAATTTTCTATTAATTTCGGTTTGCAATATGACTTATTGTAACCTGGATAGTTGTTTCTACACTACCTTGTAATTTTTTTAAATGAAATTTATCGAAAATTAGAAGTCAACATTTTTAAATACGAATTGTTAAGCCAATAGTCCATCCATTTAAAGGGAATAATGATTAACGACGTCTTTCAGCATCATTTATATCAGAACTAAAATGTTTAATCAAATTCGGTAGAAAATAGTGTTGGAAATTGTGTTATCTAAAAAGAAGAGTGCGAGAAATTTCTACAAGCCAACTGAGTGTGCAGTAATAATAAATATTTAATGGCAAATATAGAGGATTACGTAGAAACAGGATATGAACTTTATCTGCTCATGTATTTGGAAATGTCGCTGTTCCTTTGAGAAAAATATATTTCATGTAGATTGCTGTAAGCGCATAGATTGAAATAATATATCATGAAGACTGTGAAAAAAGTAGAATATTGAATAAAACAAAAAGACATCTCAATGAACATTGGCTGACATCCCAGAGAATTTTAAAAAAAATTATCTTAAAAGCTTTAAATGCAATTCTATTTCTATCTAATTGAATGATTAATTAAATACAATGTATGCGGATAAAATGGTGAATATATATAAAAAAAGTTCTTTCTTTAATGAATCTAAAGATAACACACCACGCTATTTCTAATGGAAGAGACTAGGATTATGATTCATTTCCTCACATCTTTTGTGTCAAAATATTTTTATAAAAATTCTCCCCAGTGCTTGAAAGATAAACATTTGCTCTTCCTCTCTCGGAACATTTCTGATTAATGACGTTTTTTAAAATGTCACAGGAAAATCTTTTGAGAAAGGAAATTTTGAAACGAAGTTGCTTTTGTTTTGCTATCTAAGCGTTTATGCACTAAGCGTTTCGAAGGATGGATCACTAATTCCCAATTGATTTAATGAATAAATATTTAACAGTTGCTCTTTATCTTTTCAAGTTAGGTACAGAAGCAAGCAATAAAGCAACAAATATGTGCACTGTACTCAAATAGCTTTAGAAATTTATTTTTTCCCCCATTGTTCAGTTTATGAAAGCTTTCGTTTCTTGGAAGATGAATGCCGATTGCTAAAAAGGAAATTACTCACTAAGAAATGAAGAAAATGTGGCTACATTCAGAGTGTTTAATGATGGAAAACAGCTTTACCAAAAATTATAATTTCTGTTTAAGCATCAATGCACTGTCGACTTAATTTCTATTAAAATGATTTTATATAAACGAATGCTCAACATTTTTTACCTGATCATATGAAATATATTATTTATGTTCAAAAAATGGTCAACTTTACGAATGCTTACTTATTCGTAAGCTTTCTCCGTAATCACTATTATGTAGTGCAGGAATTCTTTTATGTAATTTGAATTAACTGTTTTTAGTAATTTTATTCTGTATTACTTTTTTGAAAGCATTTATAATTATTCACTATTTATAGTAACACTACTATTTAATTGAATTATTTTTTCTTCTTATTTTGCTTTATGTGGTCTTAGAATTTGCTTTAAAAAGTTTTAATATATACTATTTTTACAACTGTAAAACATTTTATTGATTAGGAATGATATATAGAGTGTCCATAAATTGTACTTGCAATTTAAAAATTTTGAAACAGTACAAGACAATAATTAACCGTTTTCTAAGTATGATAAGGTAATTCATCAAAGTTTATTTTCTTATTCCATGGACGGGCTATTGTCTTGGCTCAGAGGCCACTTCATGGAATCAATCGGTGGGCCACACCTTTTTTAATTTTTGCATGTATTCATTACCTTTGCAATTCAGAAGCGGTATAAAGTGTGTGACGGTGGCCCATTCCTGTTTGCCTCTTGTACAATAGCTAAACTCAATGTTTTAACACTAAAAACCTATAAGTTGATCACGACGTAGAACAATAATCACAATATTTATTACTTAGTTGCTAATATAACGACAATTATAAATGCTCTCCCGGACAAGGGTCTTAACTATCTTAACTCAATCTACCAGTAATAATCTAATGGACTCTTACCACTAAGACTATCTTGACTTCGAGCATACATTAACCAGCCGATAACTTGTAACAATTCTCGGCTCCGACTTCAACTCCGACTCTGGAACAACTGCTGAACACTGGAATCACTCCACCTTAACTTCTCGAACCACTCAACCTCTACTTCAACCTCTCTATCTCGACTCTCAGTCTGAGTTTATATATTTCCTAACTCTCATGCTTCTCTTCATTTCTACCTGCTTTACATAATAACATTTCATTTTTGGTTGGGCAAAGGTTGTTTAGCAAAAGCAATCAATCTTAATTAAAAGTCCCCAAGGTTAGTGATTAGAAACCGCAAAAAGCCCAATGTCACAAGTGTACCATAAAAATCGATAGAATATAGATTAAATAAAATAGTGACAGTTTTACTCAATTTATTTTTTGTGCTAATTTCATATCATCTATAATAGCGAGTACATTTAATTTTAGAATCAGTTGGATGAGACAAATGTACTTTACCACACTTTTTCTACAATTCGGGTTTTGAAATCAGGAGTGAGATTGCTTGTGGAGAATCTCATCACAGCCTGCAAGTTAATATATGCCTAAGAATATCTATATTTACTCTTCTTGATCTTCAAGCAAGAAACATTTTGCACCTAAATATATGTAAACTAAAATGTATAGAATATTTTCCTAACACATTTCTTCATACAGGGAAGTATTTCAGAGTCAAACAATTGTAAAAGTCAATTAATGTCACAGAATTAAGCCTTTATTTCACATTGTGATCTGACTGCATGTCAGTAAGTTCAAACTGAAACTCCTCAGGTGCCATGTCAATATCAGCAGTGATGAGATGTAAAAATGAATTGAATTGAGGCCCAATTTTCATGAAGTTTTGAAACCTTCTCATGAATTATTCCTCCAAACTATAGAGATGATTCCTAATCTTAGCACAAACACTTTCATGCACTTTCCTTTTTCCTAACAGATAATATTAATTGCATTCTCTTGTTTGTCTTGTGAATGGACCTCGTTTTTCTTTGAATGATTTTACGCAACGGAAGGAAATCTCAATCTTACGCGGATTTTCATGAGTATCTCGGCTGGCTGCAGAAAAACTCTTAGCCAGTCGTTAATTGCTCCCCTCTGTTTTACTCATACATGTCAGTATGAGTACTCCTAGTAGAATCGATAACGTCCAATCTGTATTCATTTTTCTTATTGTACACTCCAATAATTCCTTGGTGAAATGTTCAAATATATCAAGAATGCTTATGTCTTTCAAGTTCTATAGGCGTATAACCTCATTCGGTCACATCTGATTCTTTACAAAATCCCATAAGAAGAAATCTATTCGTATGAATGCATTTGAAATAAAATAATTCGAGATAAAAACCAACGTTTTTAAAAACAGCGTTTTTAATATGATGGCAAAGTTTATTAAAAAGTAAGTATTGAAATATTAGTGAAAACGTGTCGCAAATGTCTAAATATTGCATTGTTAGGCGAGTAAGAACGATTAAAAAATTTCAGAGATCTAGCTTGATGGGAAGTTGGTTAAATTAGCGATCGAAAATTTGATGACACACACACTCACACACACACCAAGTGAAATTCAGAAAAACGTTATAAAAATCACCTAGAAGGTGCCAGAGCGTGCATTAGAGAGAGATTGGACTTTATCCACATGCCTCTAGGGGTACACACATAGACGTGAATGAGTGAAGGAAACAAAAAGTTATGAGTAATCTTGTCACAAGTTGAAAATATTTTGTTATTATCTAGCACTTTTTTCTTATTTTCCAGTACCAGGTCTAAATTTGTAAAGATAATTTATGGACAACTGGTACATTTCTCACCGCGTGCAAATGTAGTGTACATGTAAGCCGAGTTATTGGAATTTTTCTTCGTCTTGAAAGTGTAATCGGGATTAAGAATATATTTAGTTTAAATGACACAGTTTGGGAGCTGTGCATCGATTTCAATTTAAAATGAACACGAATACTAAATGCTGAATTTTTTATTAACTAATGAAATATTACACATAATAAGAATCAGCTAAGAATTAGATTTTCCATTCAATAGAATTATTTCTTAAATAGAAAATCTAATTTAGCTAAATTTAATTAAATATGAAATCTAATTTAGTTAATTCTTCATTGGATATTAAACTGATGAGCTTCTCTTTCCGACTTTGACGATAGTCTTTTATATAAAGGCAACCTCCGCTTCAGTCAACAAAATATATAGCAGAAATGATGAATGTATCATAATGGACTGTTTTCTGTCACCTGGAGAAATTATAGAGAAATTACGAAAGTTAGATGCATGGATACCTCAAAATTTCAGTATATTGAATAGAGAAAATGGCATATTAATCACCGCAAGTCTACTCTCACTCGCAAAAATGTATCTTTTTTAGAAAGGATCTTAACAGGATATAAAAAAAGGATTACATGTGACAATATCTTTCACAAAATACAGTTGGTAAAGATCAATTACGCATGTCAGATTAGAAAGTAAACATTCGTGGAAAAAATATTTTATTGTACGCAAAGTACAATTGTATCGAGATATAATTCCTCGCGAGTTGCGTATGTCAAATTTAACGACTACTGTTGATACATATGCTCAACTTCTGCAAAGAGTGAATGAGAAACTCCAAGAAAAACGTTTTGCACTCGTCAATTGCAAATAGTGTCTTCTTTTTTTCACTTCATAAAAAATATCTGGGGTTTGAATGGTCTCTTTTATCATTTTCAAACTAACCAAACCTTTTCCAGACCACCTACTCTGTTCCTTTCAAATCTTTTTGAATGGAAAAAGTCTTCAATTCTGAAGAGTATATCAGTCAAGTGTCGAACATTTCTTCCACAGTCTGAACGAATCACATTTTGCAAGGAAGAAATTGATAAACTTTCACAGGAAGATGGGAGAAGAGAATTCATGAATAATAGTGGTGAATATATAATAAATAAGTATAATTTTTGTTACTTAATCAAAGCAAAATAAATGTCCGATTAAAGAAGGAAGATATTTATGATTCGACATGGTATTGAGTTTCGAACCTATATATATAAATATTTGTTTTAGAATATGGAATTAATTTTTTGCTCGAAAATCAATGCATTATTATTAATTTTTGCAACAAAACATATAAAGAATACAGGATACTTTTGAATACAAGAATAATTTTTTCAATCCATCCAGGAACAATATTATGTATCAGACTAGTAAGAAATTTGAAACAGGAATGTTGGAAGCTCTACTGCTGATATAAATGATAATTTTGCTGTAGTTATATACATTCTATTAATTTAAAAGTCTCCAAAAGTGCTTAAACGAAATATATGATCACAAACAGTAACGATTCAAGTTTTATTATAATACGTTAGCGAATAATTTCTTAAAAGAGTACTAATTTTCAAATGAAAATAAATATGTAACGTTTTTCTTAAAGAGATTGAATAACATACAAAACAAATACTATCCCCAAAGTCTGATTTTTATTCATGTAATAATTTGGAACATATGCAATATGCAATGAAAAAAAAAAATGGGCAATGTAGTTTTGTTCCACAAGTAATTCTAGATGAATACTTAACAGTAACATATTTTAATATTTTATCATGTTTGCAGTTCAATTCAAATGCACGATTGTATTAGAAATCTCTTGAAATATAAATGAAATAATGGAACCAAAAACCGAGATTTAACAAATCGCACAAAATTATAAAGATAACTTACATTGAAGTATTGAATGATTTGTTGCTCAACATGTCTAAGCTTATGTAATAGTGTTTAATACTTTTACGTCAAAATATATTAAATATCAAGTATAATAAAATATATAGGCATGTGCATTACAGATATCCTTTTGAGTATTTCATAACATAATAAACAAGAGGAATCAGGTAGGAAAAAAAAAACAAAACTCTGAAGTACGGAGACTATTATCATTATGAGTAAATGAATTATTTTCTAGAAAGTAGAAATACACATTTCTATATAAATCGTTTCTTTAACAACATTAATAAATACAATAAAAAGTCACATTCTCGCCATCTGGGCAACATTCATGAAGAGAAATATGAAGTGATTTAGTTGAGGAGAACTGACGTTTTCCAGATTGTCCTTTTTTTTTCTCTTTCAGTTTATGTAATTTTTTCTCATAGAGCTTGAGATATGATTGCTTCAACTTAGTAGTTTTATGGGACTATTAAAATGTTTAGTGACTACTTTTATAATGTTTAAAAAGTTTATTTTACATCATCAAAACTTGAAAAAATTATTAAGCATAATTAAAATACATTTAATAAATATTTAGAAATCGTTTTCAGGAACAGATAATTTTGGTCCTATGACCACGAGCTCACGGACAATGGTGTTTCCATCGAGTGATGGGTTCGAATTCTGATGCAATTGAAGACTTGTTGTGTAGTTGGACTAATAAACGTTAAATCTATTAAGGCTCACTGTCCTCACTTTAGGAGGGTATGGAAGTTTGAAGAGGGGGGGGGCAAGCTATGTTTTCAACCTTAACTGAAGTTCAAAATCACAAGATCTGTTTCCAATAGATCTTGTGTTGTGCCATGAATCAAACGATGAATGGGTAATATTAATTAATCGGTAACAAACTAAAAGACTCGATGAAGAGCAAACCCTCTTACTATAATGAGAGGAATGAGTCAGGAATTGATCAAAAAATCACACAAACTAAGAATGTTTTAATTTTTTAAAATAATTTATTGATTGTACATCACTGTCGCGCCTAGAAACAACACGAAGGCTATTGATAAAAGTCTTCGTAAATATTAATCAATAAATTTCCTCACCACAGCAACTTAGGAACTTGGAGTTTTGACAAATGTAAAGGGCATCAGCTCCTTTAGGGCGTGATAAGATCTGCTCCGACGAGAATTTAAAGAAGTCAGAGGTCGAATTCACAATTCGACAGAAACAAGCTGACTGTGAGCTCGCTACCGTGGTCACTCAGCCACCGTGACATATAAATTAGTCGAGTTAAACTAACTTGTGCCTGCCCTGTCCTTTCATTCTCCATTCTCCATCAACCTCCCCTCCCCTGTTCTATTTTTAGACACTCTTATAATTATAGCGCATCAACCAACCCAGCGTTTATCGAAAAAAAAAATACCTCCAGATGGATGGTAAAAAAAGGAATCGAAAGGACATTAGAATAAGTATACATTTAAATAAACTACTCGATTGAATACAAGAATTGAAGAAAGCGATGAACTATCGAAAAATGGTCAATAGTAAACATTTCCGATAATAAAATTAAAGGAAACGGTAAATTATTAAATTGAATATTATATCAGCTAAATGTATTTAAAATTAAAGCAAACGATAAATTATTAAACTGAATGTATTTAAGCTAAATGTAATTAAAATTAAAGCAAACGATTAGAAATTGAAAAGTGATCAGGTACGCCAAAATGCTTCACCTAAATGAATAGTCCCTTAGGTGACAACTACGTTGTTGTTTTTACAAGGTATTTCAGAAACTTTCTTACGATTTTTGTGGACTCGTTATAGTTTGAATGCTATATTGTAATGTTGAGCAATACGCGATTTTCTTTTCACTAACCTTGAGGACTTTTTTTAAAACTAAAACACATAAAATAAAGCATCGACCTAACCAAATGAAGCGTGATTAATGCAAGTTATTATATGTAAGAATTGAATTAGAGAAACGCGTATATAAACGAAGCTAAAATGAATATAAAAGTAATTGGATTGATTGATCCATTGCTGATTATAGTATTCGATTGCTTATTATATATATTAATCTGGAACTCTTCTCAATCCTTCTTCTTTTTCAAGCTCCCTTGGACATATTTCTTTTACATGTGTAGTCTCCAAAATTGTTGCTTTTTCTTTCTCAATATTCTTAAAAGCTATCTGACCTTCATTATTTAAATGTTTCTGTACGGTTATTCAGATTTCGAATTTAATTCTTAATTCTTGCTTACTAGAATGAAGATCTTTAAATGTAATTTATTTTTCATTTTCTTCCATAATCCAAGGAAATAATCTACATCAAAAACATTATTTTTTTGTAACCCAATATAAGACGATCATCTTTTATGAATTTGCCTATCTCATCTGACATGGAATTACCTTCCAAAATCGGATAAAAAAACCTGCTTACGTTTTTGTTAGAAATTTCATTTTTCGAATCTCATCTGAGATTGAATTATCTTCTAAAGCAGTTGGATCAAAATTAGGTATTTGCCCCATTTCATTCTTCTGACTAAGCCTGTTGGGGCTTTCCTATTATTTAGTTGTCAAATTTTCATATATACACAAAGGTTGATGTCCACCAGGGGAAAATTATTATTTTCTTCTAACGAAGACTTCTCTCTTTCCTACGTGAGACAAAGATATATTTTTTGGTTGCATCAATGACTCCAAAAGCGGAGAAATACTTATCTGTTTTCTTAAGACAACCGTTGCTGTAGTCTGTAGTGAACCTGTAATGGGAAGTTCTCTGTTGAGGAGAAATAGAAGCACTTTTCCTCATAACTTAATTTTATCTTTCTTTTATCAATATTTAATGTTGCCTAATATCAGGAAACATTTCCCTATTTTCGGGTAGTTTAATATTTAAACTATTTATTCTCTTTTGAGCCTCAAATTCTATTCTACGGGCAGTAAAGTCATATTATTTAACTAAAAGAAACCGTGCTTTGAATTCCTATTAATCGTCTGCATTACCTAAATAATCTTTGTAGACAAGCTGTAAAATGATACACTTTTTTAAATCGAAACAGACATCTGTTTCATAAACACTTGTAGATTCATCATTTAAGGAAGTATTTAACTTCCTTAAATGATGTAAATGAAATACATTGAGACCCGTGTGGTGACCGGGAATGACAGAATAGTCACACTGTAGCTCATGCATGTCGTAAGAGGCGACTAAAATGGGTACCTAGCGTCTGGGGGTATAGCCGGGCACCCTGCCCCTGGGGATTATATCAGGGGACCTCAGGGACTTGCCTTCTTCAGGTAAGTACGGGCATCATGACCTCGATGCACCTTAGTGATCTTTTTCTTTCCCATGGGGTTTACTGTCTTTGGTAAACACGGGTGACGCACCCCGGGATACCCTAGCGATCCTTCTCTATTTTCGATCCTCCTTCTTGTCAACCAATTTGTCTTTTCCTCAATTTCTTCTCGTCTAGACCACAGTTAATTGTTTGGCGCAGCATAGCCATATCTGGCTCTTGCACCAATAAACTTTACATTCACTCATTCATTCACTCGAAATACATTGAACTTTATTCATATGTTTAATTCTCTCATATTTTTTAAGAAATTTTCCTAATTACTTAAGTATGGAGTATATCAAAAATAAATTAGTATCAAATATAACTTATGAGCATGCACAGTTTACATACAATTTATACTTTAGTAAATGAAACACTTTGTGCCTTCCTCCTACTTAATTTACTTTTTACTATTTTGTTTATAATTATACTAATTACATCTTAAGTAAATCAGTTTTAAGAACTACTTATGAGCATATATACTTCACATACAAAATTCATATCTTAATAAATGAGACTCCTTATGCCTTCATTAATTCATTTGTGTAAATATTCAAAATCTACATAATTTTCTTCATACATAAATGAAATATGAAACTTTCTTGCCTCAATATCTCTGAGGCCATTCTTTTTTTTTTTT
>BMAW01008517.1:2059-33786 GCA_019974015.1 Nephila pilipes | reverse complement strand
ATCGACTACTGTTTTCATGCTCGTGGGTGCAGATTTATCTTCTGAATAAGGTCAGTAAATTTTATCCACTCGTTTTCTCGGTTTTTCCTCTTTCTTTATGTTATGTATTTTTACTCTTATTCCTTGTAACTGAAATTCTAAATGCGTTGTTTTGTCCTCTAGACACGACGATTTCCGCATTTTTTTTCCCCAATGAATACGCCTGCTTACTTCAGAATTTGCCTTTCGGGCACGACGCCATTTTTTCTCGCTTCTAATTTGAAATACCCGCCTTGGTGTTATTTTGGTACATTTGCCTTCCAGGCACGACGCCATCTTTTTTTCTCTTTTTCGGAAGCTCCGGGTTTGAAACACCCGCTTTCCGCATCCTTTTTTTCAGGAGAAAAAAAAAGTTAGGGTTCATTCACCTTCCTTTCCGATTCCCCCCTTACGGAACTTCTTTCCTCCTCATTCCACCCTTTTTCTTGCAAAAAAAAATCTCCCCCCACGGAAGCCATGTTTTTTACCGTTTCCTTCTTCAAACGATTTTCTAACTTCGCGCTTTGGCGCCATTTTGGCGCGATTTAAAAAAAAATCGCCAAGGGGCCCTATCAAACTCCGGTTTTACCGGGTTTTTTTTCTGAGAGTTCAAATTTTTACTCATATTTCAACTATAATGTGAGATACATACAAATCAATTCTTCGTGCGGAAAATAAACAAGGTAAAAGGCTTACCTCGTTTTCGAAATCCAAAAGGCGGGATGAATCAATTTGCCGTTTTGTTTCGAAAATCCTAATTGGCAATTTGAGTTGTTCCAGAAATTCTACACAATAACTACATCAAAGAATGACGTCCAAAATTGTTATTATTTTTGCAGAATTATATTAAAAATAAGATCATCTACAGATATTAAATTTGACACTTGAATCAGAATACAATTATCACTCAAAGGAGATATACACGACCGATGAGTTCGAAAGTTCAGTTCGTAATGGTTTGTTTTCCCGCTCCAATCTTCACTTCCCTTCAGAAAACGTCTGGTTTCCTCAGCTAGGTGGCGTAGCTTGTAGCAGAACGGAACATTCTCCCACCATTGAGGTTCGAAACTCTGAGAAGCTCAATCACAAGCCAAGTCTTTGAGGGGGCTTAATCACTCGTCCAGTCCTGGTCACATATGAAGAAGCAGAAGCAGCATCCTGAGATGGTCGCTCCGGTCCAACAACAGGGGAGGCAGACTGCCTTTGAAACGATTGCTTGTGAAGTAGGTCTCCTCCTGGAAGAGGGTCATCTTCAGACTGAGAGATCTCGAGAGGGAATAATCTCTGTATTGGGCGGAGAAAAATTCCATTGTCTGTCTTCACTTTGGCTAGTCGAACAACATTATCTCTTCCAGGAAATATCTCTATTATTTTGGCCAGAGGCCAATGAAGGCGCCGTTTATTTATGTCCTCCACGAGAACAACATCTCCAACACATAATTTTTGAAGCACATCTCTCTTCAGAGCATGCTGTCGTAAGCACATCTCTCACATCATGTCTGAAGCACATCTCTCTTCAGAGCATGCAGATTCCGGAGGTATTCACTCCGGAATCTGTTGCGTAGATTGTCTCTAATTCTTTGTCTGTATTTAGCCCTTCGACTCAAAAGCTTGGAATCCACTGAATCAATATCAGGAATTCCTGATGAGGGCAATTCCTGCAGGAACATCATGGGGGTTAGTGGTGCGGGGTCTCGGTTGTCTTCTGAAACAGGTGATAGGTCGAGAGTTTATTATTTGTTCACAGTCGCACAGAATGGTATTTAGTTCTTCGTAACGCAATGATGACCGTCCTAAAACTCTTCTTAAGATTTCTTTAATCATTCGCACAAGTCTTTCCCACCATCCACCCCACCAGGATGCCGTAGGTGGATTGAACTTCCATCGTATTCTTCGAGAGGAGGCTTCAGCACATATCGTATTCCAATTTATCCTTTCAAGAGCTCTGTTAGTGCCAACAAAGTTTGTTCCGTTGTCGGAATATATTACATAAGGTTTGCCTCTCCTGGCTATGAATCTTCGAAAAGACTGAATGAAAGTCTCAGTGGACAGTGAGGTGACTAATTCAAGATGAATGGCACGATAGATTGCACAAGTGTACAAAACTATCCAGGACTTTGCCCCATCAGAGAGATGAAGTGGACCTGCTAAGTCAACTCCAACGACTTCAAAAATGGCTCCATCTCTAACTCTATCTTCAGGTGGCATTCCTGGTTGAACTTCTATTCTAGGCATGTTAAATCTCTTGCACTTAACACATTTTCTGATGATGTTTCCAATACTTTTTCTTGACTTTAATATCCAAAATTTTTCTCTAAGATGAGCCATTAATATGTTGACTCCAGCATGTTGATTCTCTATATGTGTTTCATGTATTAACCTTTGTACAACTGGGTGGTCAGATGACAAAATAACAGGATACAAAAAGTTTTCACTGTCTTCACGTTGGATAATTTTTGTTTGGGTTCTTAAAATTCCATAACTATCTTTGATAGGTCTCAATGAGCGAATCTTAGGATCTTCTATGCCTACAAAGGATTCCTTTTGGATTAATTTATGCAGTATTTTTTCAGCTTTTTCAAATTCATCTACAGAAATTATAGGTGATAAATTTTTCTCAATATTCTTTGTGTTGTACAAAAATCTGTATACCCAAGCTAAAAGCCTTACTATTTTTCTATAAGATGAGAATTTATGGTAATACCAGTCATTTCGTTTTTCCTTGTCTAAAAGACTCAAAATTGTTTTTCTTTTCTCTTTGTTCAATATTTCTTCATCCGGCTGTTCTTCAGCTTGAGGCCATTCTTCTTTGGATAAGTACAACCATGATGGACCCTCCCACCATTTTGATCTTTGTAGTTGCTCAAAAGAGCATCCTCTGGATGGAAGGTCCGCGGGGTTCATATTTCCAGGAACATGTCGCCAGTCAGATATTTTAGTAAGAGATCTAATCTCTTGGACTCGGTTATTAACGAATGTTCCCCAGGCTAGGTCTCTTCTGATCCATCCTAGAGCGGTTGACGAATCGCTCCAAAATACTGTAGTGCAATTTCTTATCTTTAAATCAGAGGTTATAGTTTTTGAAAGTCTAGCACCAATTAGACAAGAAAGGAGTTCTAGTCGTGGTATAGTCAATTCCTTAATGGGAGCTACCCGACTTCGAGCATTCACCAATTGTACTTTAATTCCTTCAACGGTTTCTGCTCTTATGAATGCACAAGTTGCGTAAGCACGTTTGCTGGCATCCGAAAATATATGAAGTGTTATTGTGTCTTCGTTTTCGTAATCTATATTTAACCATCGGGGAATTTCGGTTTTTGAAAGTAAGTGTAATTGTTTTAGCCAAGTATGAAACTGCTTGTTTAGCGATAGAGGTAATTTTTCATCCCAATTTATTTTCTGGATCCATGTTTCTTGTAAAATTAATTTAGGTATTAATGTAACAGGAGTAGTAAAACCTATGGGATCAAAAATCTTTTGAGTTACAGATAATATCTTCCTTTTTGTGAATGGTTCATTAATCTTAAGCGTTTGTTCGATTTTGCAACTAAAAGTATCCTTTTCTAAATCCCACTTTAATCCTAAAATAGGTACCATTTTTGGTTCATTTTCTGTGTCATCAATCATTGTGATAGGTATATTTGATTGCCAACATCTCAAATTAAAATGAGCAGAGGCCAAAATTTTCTTTGCTTCGATAATGAATTCTTCCATTTCTTCAATGTGATTGAAACTGACTAACGAATTATCGATATAAAAAGATTCCTTTAAAATTTGAGAAGTCCTCTCAAAATGTTCTGGAACTGTATTCAATAGGTGATTGAGAGTTGCTCCCAAAAGAAAAGGACTTGACGTCAATCCAAAAACTACTCGGTTATGGCGATAAATTTTCAAATTATTGTCAGCATCAAACCAAAAAAAACTTAAAAAGTCTCGATCTTTCTCTGCTATCTTTATTTGGCAAAATGCCTTCTCAATGTCAGAAGAAACTCCAATGCGATACTTGCGAAAACGGTTTAATATGCTAGGAATTATTTCTATCAAATTAGGTCCTTTAGTTAAACAATCGTTAAGTGAAGGTAAGTTTTTTGTATGAGCAGATGCATTAAAAACAGGGCGCATTTTGGTTGTTTCGCTAGACTCTTTAATTACAGGACGATGAGGTAAAAAATGTACCCGATGTTCCTTTTCCTCCTTCACTACTTCAATTATTTTATTGTTTTCCCAAGAATTAAATATTTCTTCGTATTCTTCCCTTTTATTAATTTTAATCAGCTTGTTTTCTGTTTTATAAAGAGACTTTTCGGCCATATAACGGTTACTGGAGAGGACAGAATTGTCAACAGTCCAGGGTAGAGTTACTTCATATCTCCCGTCACTTTCCCGTTTTACAGTTTCTAAGAAATATTTTCGTGTTTCTTCTTCTAAGATGCTCTTTGTTTTATCATCTTCATTTAAAATTCCTATAGCATCTAATCGCCAAAGGTCTGATAATTTTGCATCAGAAACATGTAGAGAAAGAGATAGAACGGATAGGGAACTATCTATCTTTTCATTTTTTCCTTTTAATCTCCCCATTAAAGTCCAGCCCAACTTAGTTTCAAAAGCTGCTATCTCATGTCCCGGAAAATGTTCGATTCTTTCAGTAAACAAACACGCAGCAGTGTCTGCTCCCAACAACAAATGTATTTCTTCCGGATTTTCTTCGAATAAACAATGATCCCCATGCTGACGAACGTCACTGATGTCTATTCCTCTACTTTCTAATAATTTAATAAATTTTTCATTTTTAATCATAGGTAATGAAGAGCAAATTTTCGTTTGATCCAAAGCTTCAATTTGGCAATTAAATTTATTATCTAAACTACTTAAATTAAATCGGTAGCGATTATGGTTTTCCGACATTTCTACTCCTCCAAAGAGACCATGTTTAATTTTTTCTGTTCTTAAATTTTCTAATTTTAACATTCTAGCCGCATATTTGCTTATGTATGTATTCTGGGATCCAGTATCAAAAAGTGCTCTCACATAACCTTTTAAACCTTTTCCTGAGATTCCAACAATCAAAGTTTGCAAATGAACTTCGTCCGAACATGACCTATTAGTTAGAACTTTATTTTCTGTTACATCTTTAATTGTCTCCTTATTTTCTACCAAATTAATATAAGAAAAACACATTAAAGATAAATGTCTTTTACCGCAAATTGAACAAATAACGGAAGCTTTACAATTTTTAGATAGATGACCTAATTTTAAACATCGAAAACAGCAGCCCTTTTTTAATAAAATATTCTTCCTTTCTTCATATGATAAACCCTTAGCGTATTCACATTCGTTCGAATCAGAATGCTTAAAACAAAATACGCAAGTCGAATTCCTTTTTTCCCCTTTTATTGCCGAACTAAAAAGATCGGCAGCTGTGTTTATGTTATTTTTGTTTTTTTCGACTCTCCAGTTACAACCCTCCTCCCTATAGCAGACATTCCGTCTCTTGCCGCTTCCGAGAACATCACTTCGTGGGGGGAGATAAGGATTATTGTTTTGGCGTTCGTTAGTGTTTGTCTTTTCCAAAGCATTCAACTGTTTTCGTAAAAATTCTAACAAATCTTCTATTGTATAATCTCCTGACTCAAATAATTTATTAAAATTAAATACTAAATCATATGGAAGTAACTTTAACAATAGCGGACACATTAAAGTGCTAAATGTTTCTATCGAAATTCCAAGTGATTCTAAGCTCCTTATTTGGGTTTGACAACGATCAAAAAAATTTCGAAAACTCTTTGTGTCATTAGAACTCTTGAGAGGTGGTAAATGCATAAGATCATTCATATGAGTGCTAACAAGAATATCTTTACGTGCAAAACGATCTTTCAATAAATTAACAGCCTTCGTGTAATTTTCAGTAGAAATACAGAAACCTTCAATCGTATTTAAAGCTGTTCCACTTAAGTGAGCCTTTAGATAATTAAATTTATCAACAGCATCTAAAAGTTCATTATTGTGTATCGCTGTTTCGAATGAGTTCCAGAAAGTGAGCCATTGGCTGATATCACCGTAGAATTTAGGAATGGTAATTTTCGGTAATTTTACACTTAGAGTTTCATGATGTTTAGAAAATTTTTCTACACCACTAGCAGATTTTTCTGCAAATGAAATATCTTCCCTACGAATCACTGTCGATTTCTGTAAATATTTCTTAGCTTTAAATTTACAAGCAATTATTCTTTCGCGATATTCTTCAGATGATTCCATTTCTTTTTCAAGCTCGTCGATGCTTAAAACATTTTCTAACTCATGATCAATCAATTTAAGAGCTTCGAATTTATCGTTAAGCTGTTCTAGGAATAATTCAATTTGATTTATATCCGTTTCTGATTTATGGAGTTCATCTTCTATTTTTGTAATAAATTTAGTAGTGGATGTCCTTAAAACAGTTCTTTTTTTCTTATGCATGTTTACTTTCTCATCGGCCATCGTTATTCTATATGTATCTAATCACAAATACAAATCAATATCTACTTATTCTTAATTTCGTTTTCAAAATGCCTCTAATAATTCGAATACAAATTAAATTCATCCCGGCAGGGATGCCAAAAATATGTGAGATACATACAAATCAATTCTTCGTGCGGAAAATAAACAAGGTAAAAGGCTTACCTCGTTTTCGAAATCCAAAAGGCGGGATGAATCAATTTGCCGTTTTGTTTCGAAAATCCTAATTGGCAATTTGAGTTGTTCCGGAAAATTCTACACAATAACTACATCAAAGAATGACGTCTAAAATTGTTATTATTTTTGCAGAATTATATTAAAATAAGATTATCTACAGATATTAAATTTGACACTTGAATTAGAATACAATTATCACTCAAAGGAAATATACACGACCGATGAGTTCGAAAGTTCAGTTCGTAATGGTTTGTTTTCCCGCTCCAATCTTCACTTCCCTTCAGAAAACGTCTGGTTTCCTCAGCTAGGTGGCGTAGCTTGTAGCAGAACGGAACATATAATGTCTTCACCTCAAATTTTGTAGTTATGTTATGAGGTAGTCAAAACTAAAAGCCATCAATTATACTTTCATTTAAAAAAAAAAGTTATTTTTATTATACATTGAAATCCTTATGGGAAGATATATCTACCCATTACTTTAAATTAATACTTGAATTATTTGTGAAAAATTTAGATTGTCTTATTATCAGCATCACTGTAGAAATTTCTTATTAATGAAAATTATTATTTATATTACTTGTGAAGTACTTTGATTATTCCCTTATTATTGGCATTTCTGATTTATTGATTGTTTTAAATTATATGTGTGTGTTTAGATTTTCATATAATCTTAATCTGTTTTGGATTATTTTCATAATATTATTATTATTTGTATTCATTTTTGATGAGCAGATTAGAGTAACTTTCATTCATCTTGTCTTCAATTTGCACTGTATTTCATAAACATTAAGAAATTCTTCTAAAAACAAAGCATTTCAGTTATTTGAATCGAAGGTCGATTTATGATTGTGTCACTAATATACTTTCAGGCTATGTCAGTTATTGAAGTACATAGAAGTTATTTACTAAGTATGTCATCATTGTTCCATAGCAAGCAGTGAACTTGGAGAGTAAGTGCCCAACAGGTGTTAATTTTTGGTGTCTTTATCAATCTGCAATAACAAAAGGAGAAAAAACCAGATTCCCGCAAATTGCATGTGGGAACATCAATAAGAGAAAGCTTTTTGCCATATATCTTTTCTATTAACCAATGGTTTGCTTCTAATAGACTTGCAAAGGTGTGTCAAATGTGGTACGCAAAATGCAAACAAAAGTTTGCATAATATGATTTGGTTGAAAGAAAATATTTGTGCACAAAGTCGTGTGAAACATATATCAATAAATGTAAACCGTAAATATGTATCATAATTTTTTTCTTTCTAAAACGTGCATCTGCTTGGACATATTCGATGGGCGAGGGATATATATATCGAACACCTTACTGGCAAATGCCAATTCTAATCTCTCCCTTTTCTTGCCTCCTGGTCAGATTTTTATTTATCAAAATCTCTTTTTCACACTTGAGCTCTTTTTACCTTGACCTTTTTAGATTTGCCATTTGGATTTTAATATCCCCGGCTTGGGGCGAGTTTTTTCTAGCTCCTCGCCGGTTATTTTCTCACTTTTTCAGCTATCTTTTTTTTTTTTTTATCTTGCCATTTTTCCATCTTGCATTTTTCATGTTCTCATTCCCATTTGTCTGTTTTTATCTATGTATCATATTGTTATCTTGTTTCTTTTGTGGATTAATACGGGAGACAGGTTTTGCCCAATCTCCCATGATTTATTTTAATTACAGACCCAATCCTGCTCTTTTTTAAATTTCAGACAACCTTCCTGCGGTGAATTCATTCCCTTCACCAATCTTTTGAATTTTTCCGTACTCTTGGGTATTCTCCTTTGCACAATTAACTTCGAGCACTCTTTTATTTTTCTCTCCTACTTTTTCGAAAGTAGATCTTTTTTCTTTCATGTCTGATTTTCTTTTTGAAGTGTGCTGTTTGTTATAATTGCTTGGTTAGTGTTTTATTGTTTTGACTTATTGTATTTTTGTAAACCTGACATATTCAGCTGTTTGGTCTTGTAACCCTTCCTTGTATATATATTATTTGCTGAATAAATTTTTTTAAATTTTGACATAAATTTTTTTCATTTGTGTTTTTATTCATAATATATTTTCATGTGAATATAATATTGGTGACACAAGAAGTACAAAATTTTAAAAATGGTTGTATTTATTATTATTTTACATTATTCTTCATTTTTTATGTTCGTCAATTGCAATTAATATCCTGAAAAGTGTTATCAGTTATTATAAATATCCAATGAAATTTTTAAAAAATGCTATTATTTCTAAGAAAAACTTACAGCTTGTGATATAATAGATGGTGATACATGAATCAATTTAGTAGCTAACTCATTTCTATTTCAGCTTCTTTCAAGATTATGATTTATTAGGTAATGATCCGGCATTGAGAGGCCGGGTTCAGGAAAAATTACAGCAGGTATGACATAATTCCATAGGTCCACCAGGGAAGAGTCTGGGGACTACAGGTGTTTTACCACACCTATGGGAGTCAACTCCAACAAGAGATAATGAAGGTTTTTCACATTATTGGCATCTGAACAAGCCCATCTTGACAACGAGACTGTAAGAAGGTCTTGAGAATGCTTGGGAGGAAGGAGAACCAGTTGGAGGAGATTTCGGTTGATCTAGCAGGTGTTTATGGTCAGGAGAGGAGGAAGAGGGTGACAAATTACTATTTTCATTAAAAACTGGAAGATCAGGAAATTTTTCTCTGCATATGGTTTCAATTTCAGAGATTTTTTGGTCAACTGGTAAGTTTTTTGGGGCTTCTTTAAGCGAGGCAGAAAGTGAAGCAGACTAACGAAGGAACTTTCTTTGTTTCATTTCAGTGCTATAAATTCAACCAACCCACAAATATTAATGAATCCCTTCCATTTCCGTACTGTGTGTTATATATGATACATGTAACAAAATTAGGGATCCATTTTGCAAAGAAGTGTAAATTTTTTAAAAAAATTAAAATGTAAAAGATATGTGTTCTTGCTGGATTTTAGCATGCCGACCCACATTTTATTTTTTTTCCCTCCAAAGCTAAATAAGCTATTAAAAACAGATCCCTAAAGAGTTGTTTAAATATCCTTGAGAATATTACAAAAAAAATTTTTTTTTTCATTTTAAAAAATTAATAAAGGAGTAGGGTTTTGAAATTTTTTAAAACAAATTTTAATTTATAAAATTGTGTTCGCAATGTATTCAAATTTTCATGTTAAATCATTTTCTTCAAACACTAATTAGCTTGCTAAAACCAAATTCTTAAATGCATTAATAAAAAAAATGGTTCCAGAGTACCAAGTCTCTTTAAAGGAAACCAGGTTGATTAAATCTGAATGTGTTACAAGTATAATTATCAGATGAAATTTGCTCCCAAAAATCTTTGTCTGACATCTATTCCTTGATTTGCATGAATTCTACCAATAATTAATAGGGGTAATAACCAATAATAATTTTCTTTTTTAGTAATAATTACTTTTATGCTCTTTCAATAAAAAAAAAATATTTAGTCCAGAAAATTATTGAATACTTTTTAAAATTATTTAATCCAGAAATATACTATATGAATTGATAAACTTAATCTTATTTAAAATATAGAAATACTAGAAGTATTCTTGATAAAATTATATGAATTATAAACAATGGTGGATCCATACAAAAATCGACTGGTGGTGGGGGTACATTTTTTTTCTTCAAATAGTTCATTAGACTTAATTGTGTTTATAATTAATACTTAAAAGTATTTATTTACCGAGGTAAATAAAAAATACTTTTAAATTTAATTGGAATTTCCTATTCAGGTACGTTATTTTACCTGTGCATGAAATTATGTTGGGAGCCTGTACCCTCCCCATGGATTCACCACTGTATATAAAGAATTACTTGGGAACCCACCTTTCCTATTTGAATAAAAGGGGTAATGTATTCTTGTCTCAAATTCTGAATGGCACAATATATCCTTAAGGTAACATGGGAAAATGTGCTCATTGAATAATATATAACCTTAATATTATTCAATGAGATTAATATGAGAATGGTGCCCATTGAATAATATATAACCTTTTCATTGAATATGTGTATTAACAAAGATGCTGTTTTCTTATACAGTGATGCATCTTTCTCCAACATGTAATGAAGTATCACTCTTTGTAAAAAAAAAATTTTGTGAATTTACAGGCTTTTACTTATGTTGTTTTTTGATGGATTACATATATAATAGAGCAGATGTTTTCTGAAGCAATCAAAATTTTAATGAGTTGGAAGTTGTATTTATGACAATGAATGCTACTTAAACTTATAATTAGTTATAATAGCATTTTGCTTCATTTGTCTACTTTAAGATTACATTTGCTGTAAAAGAAAAACAATCATTCTTTTTCTTTATTTTTTTGTAACAGTTTCTTTTATCTTTTTTTTGGAAAATCTTATTTTTTAAATAAAGTTATTTTGTAATCTAGTCATTTTTACTTCATGCTAGAGAAAACTGCATTCAGAAGAACAAAATTGAAACAAGATGAATAAAATATCAAGTAGTGTTTTATTCAAGATATAATTGATAGATGAAAGAATGGCTTGAAAAACTCGCACTGCTTCAAGGGGGTGGAGCACATTTCACTAAATATCTTATCAATTGTTTCCTTCCCGAAATTCATCTTTGGGGAATTTTTGAAAAACCTTTCAGCATCCTAACAGTTTTCAATAACTTATATTGCTCTAAGTTATTTAATAATAAATGGTTACTAATCAAATTGTTTTACTGTATTTAATTAGTATAATTAACACTAATGTGTGTATCATTATTTCTGTTGTTTAATATTTTGTTAATAAATTCATTTAATTTGTAAAATAAAGTATCCTTTCTATTGACATAACCTGCACAATCAAAACAACATCTTGCATCTCTTAAAGTTATTCCTAAAATTTCTTTTCAGTTCAGATATGTTTGCCTACCTAATATTAAAACTACATAATTATCAAATAAAAAATTACTACATACAGTTGACAAAAAAAAGTATTGAAAGTATCGAAAAACACAATGAAAATTTGAATTTGGAATAGCTTGTTTAAATGATAGTAACATGCTCATGTAATACAATTACAGCATTTCTATATTGATTTCATAGTTGTCTCTACTAGTTTGCGATTACTTTCTTTAGAATATAAATGCAAACACACCTTTTAAATACATAATTAAAAGTTAGAGCTGTGGATTCAGCAGTCAGTTTCATTATTTGGTGGTATAAAAATTCTAGATAACAAAATAGAATAAGCTGAATTACTCATATATCCAATGTTTATAAAGCATTTAAATATCAATTCCACTTTAGAATGGATATTTCAATCCTAAAAAATTCCATGAGATGCATTAATAAACAACCCAGTGGTTTTTTGTTTTTTTTTTTTTGAATGATAAAACTTTAAGTATGCATTTACAAAATGAGATAAATTGCATCCAAGAAAATGGACAAAAAAAAATCTTCCTCGATATTTAAAACATTATGAAAACATTGTTTGTTCACAACTTTTATTCATTCCTAAGGCAACTTATTCAAAATAGAAAAACAAAGGTCAGTCAAACGAAAACTGTTTCAAAAGCAGATAAATTTCCTCAATTATCAAAAAATTATTAAATACTGGTTGAATACATTAAGCAATTGATGAAAATCACACACATAATTCAAAAACAAAATATCACTACATTATTTGCCCTGAATTGGATAAATCAATTAAAACAGCAAGCATAAAATTAATCCTTCAGCTTTTTGTAACAATTGCATTTAATTACGCATTCATTTTGCAAAGTAGTATGCAGAAATGTTTTTTAAATTGCATTGTACATATTTCATTTCTTTAGTTCTTAATAAAAAACAAAAGCCTGTTTTATAAATAAATCATGGATTGCCTTCAAGATTTTTTTTGTTTATAAAGTACTTGTACAATAACAGAATCAATCTACGTATAGAATGCACGAGTTCTTTGTTTTAAAGCTTTGTGGTAACATCTCAGTCAGACAAAAATATTTTCTATACATTTTCATCTATCTTGAAAATTTAAAATTATTTCATATAGAGTAATTCACAATGAATAAAAAAAAAATTCTAGCTAATTAAATCAAGGAAATGTTAAAATAAACAGCCTAGCAACTACACTTTTAGATAAATTAGCATTTTCCAAATATATAAGAGTTCTTTGTTATATATATATTGCTTCCGTTATTTTCAAAGTTTACAAATGAGTGTGTTTTAAGATTCGACTGCATCTTTTTTTAAATACGTGTATTACACATCATATGCATATGTTTTATACTCTTTATATATAAATATTATTATAAAACAGCCAACTCATTATATAAATAAACTTGCTAAGGAAGCTTTTTTAGGCAATAGGTAATTCAAAAACAAACAGAAATAATTTCTTTCTAAAACATTTATTCAATTGCAGAATTACTCAAGAGTTTCAAATATCCAATTTGTTTCTTACAGACACTTCCAAACTTGTATATTTTAAAAACTTGTATAACTAAACTTCCCAAACTTGTATATTTTAAAAAAAAATTAAATACAATTTTCATCACGAAATTCGGGCTTTTTTAGTTCAAATAAATTAATAAAAACATGAAAATCTATTTTCAAAATTAATGTTTATAGTCTGATGTGATTCTTTTCTTACAGGAAAAAAATAATTTCAAAACCTTTCCAAGCATTATTCTTACACTAATATTGCTCCACAGTTTTTGAAATCACAACAGCTAAAAGACTACCGAACAATCTCCTATACAATGCATGGCTGTTTGTCGCCAGGAAAATCCACTCAACACCTCAGCGAAATTCCTCTAATCCCTGCGATTTAAGTAGACTCGTCCAGTTTTCGGTCTCTCATAGGGATTTTGGGCTGCGAACAGACGCTAGTGCGCGCTACTACTACTACTATAGCGCTACATTGCTGCCACTAAGTAGTATACAAATGTCTTACACTAATATTTTGAGAGGCTTACACAGTGGATTCACAACAAAAATAAACATTTCAGTAAATTATTTACTTTAAAAAGGTAACGAATGTTTGTTTTTTTTTAACATCATACTATTTTTTTTTTTTTCTTGCTTGATTGATAGTTTATTAACATCTCACTAAGAAGCAACACTATGATTTTTTAACGATTAACCTAGGCTTTGAACCTGGGTCAAGTAATGAGAACACCATCTGAGCTGGAACTCACCTCTCCAAATTTACATACCACGCCAACATGAGGAACAAAACCAGCTACAGATTTAAAATGCATCATTCCGTTACATGATGGATCTTTGAATGATATCTGAACTGGAATGTATGATTCCACTAAAACAACAGCGACAGGGTGCACGAGACAACGGTCAAAACTACGAGCTTCCTGTTCTTCCATCATCTTTTCTATAAGGTAAATCCCTAAATAACGTAATTAGTACTTTTTTATATGAAATAATCACAACAAATAATATTTTACATTAATTATAATTATTTGTATGCTTTAAGAGAATTGGATCTTTTATTAAAAATATTAAAATTTCACTAGCATTTTAGCGCTTTCATTAAGCAAATAGTGATCACTTGCGGAACCTCTATCAAAGTTCCAGGAAACCCTGGGGTTCCATGGAAGGTTGAAGCCCCCTCTGGAATACTCAGAATTTAAGGAGATAATAGATTTTGTTGCTCCATATACAACAAAACCATTCAATCAATACTCGGCATGTTTTTGTTGTTGTTATTGAAAAATTCTCCAAAATTAATATCATATTCTGACTTTAAAAATTTTATTGCATTACTCAATCAAACCATTTTTATCCTGGACAAATGTTAGATATTTTTTCTCGCTTTAAATTGATATTTAACTTATTAAAATTTTTAAAAAAAGTATTTCTAAAATATTTTTTAAAAAGTTGCGTGTTCACTGTGAAATAAATTTGGAGCTTTTTTTCTGTCTGAAAATAAGAAGTAACCAGAGATATTAGGCAAGCGAGTGAGAGACAATTACGGTTTATGGCGCAACAGCCAAATTAGGCTAAGCTGCGCCAAATATTTAAATTTTAATCTTGACGGGGGGAAAAAAGGAAGAAAATGGTAAAAAAATTAAATGAGAAGGGTTGAAAACAGAAAAAAATTGCTAGAGTATCCCGGGAGCACGTCTCCCGTATTTACCTAAGACAATAAACCCCAAAGGAAAGAAAGATCACTCGAGTACCTCGAGGTCACTTGATTCCCTAAGAAGGTAAGCTTCTCAGTGACATTAGGCGATTTGCTTTGTTTTACGATAGTCTTCTTGACGCACTGAGCAGAGCCACGGCGGCTATGGCCGACAGACCTCATTATTTTCAACCTCGGTCAAGTGATGTGGACGACACCTCTCCCTCCTAATTCCACATCACACCCAAGGGAGAACTTGATTTAATTTCCATGTAATGTAATGTAAGGACAGGATAAACATCTGGCAAAAACACATCAGCATTGTGTTGCTGTCACGATCAGCAAACTCCCGAATCTGCGCTAGAAAATCCGAAAGCGAATGGTTCGATCAGTATTAGTTTACAGAAAGTGCCAAACCATCGAATGTCAGATTAAAGATATCTTACTGTAGTAATTTTGGGACAATGTTAATATTTTGTTATGACCAAAGGCGATATAATATCACGATCATGAAGCTGTAATTCAAAGAAAAAAATTTAAGGATCACTTCACAATTACACAGAGCTAATTGATTGTCAGTTTATGAATAAAACACATAATCTTTTTGAGATTTTAGAATATTCCACCAAAACTGGAACTCATTTCTCTATCTATTCTGTAATAGATTGAAGATAATTACTCACTAAAACATTGACTTCCAACATTTTAAAATAGTTCCAGAAAATGAACACTAGAACACAAAAAGAGCAACAACTTTATTAACATTCAATACAATACAGTTAAAAAATATATATCACAATCCGAAAAAGAAAAAAATTCATGTGTAAAGCTTGCATTAATATTTCAATAGAGAAATAATACGAGTTTTTGATTGCAAAAGCAGCAATATCTACCAGAACATCACACCAATGTTTATGCAGACAAGCAAAAGTTACAGATCAAAAGTGTTAGATGTATTGCGCTATAAATATTATTCTTGGAATACTGGATTTCATGCATAGGCACAAAAATGTTATATAAAGATTGAATTGTCAAAATTCACAATATGAATTATTTTTAACAAAATAACAATTTCACAAGAAATTTATAAAATGTGTTAGAATGGTAAATTGAAAAAGAAAGAAATTACACACCATTTGATGTATGCAAATATTGTACATAAAGAAGTATAAAAATAGAAATAGTTTTTGATGTGCAAATTTCACTATATCATAAGCTATATAAAAGTACTTTTCTCAATAATTAAATACTTTAAAGTAAATATTGACATTTTCTCGAAGAAACTATTAAATAAATCATTCATATAATTTTTACTAGTTGAAAAGCTATACAATTTGAAATTTTAAAATAAATCATTCTTGAAAATGAAATAAAAAAGGTAAGATGCTCAAATTTTTAAACAAATCCGAAAACATTTGTGTATATGATTACATGTACAATTTCTTTCATAAATTCATAGTATTAAATTTAAAACTTTGTAGAATAATGATAACACAAACTTTCACTCCTTTCACATTTCAAAATCTCTGGAATTACATGAAAAATGCTGCAGTAAGAATAATTTAAAATATCCAAATATTAATTAAAATATTGCTGCTGGAAGGTAAAAAATTTTTTAATGCTATTCTGACAAAAACAGCAAACCTAAATTTTACTGATAAACCTCTGAGAATTATCTAAAACTATCATACAACACTATCTATTGATAGATACATAAATAATATGTAAAGCAATACTCATAAATAATTAATGCTTGTTGAATACATATTTATACATATATACTGAGTTTCTAATCCAAAGAAATATTTTTAAAAGTAAATAAATATTGTGAATGCAACAATCAAGTTTAACAATTCCTCCCAATTGGCATTCCACTTTCAAAATATTACATTTTACTAATAATCATTTTATATATTATCTCTACACATATAAAAATAATCTAAAATTTTGAATTTATTCACATCACATATTCATAGCGAAACACAGCAAGAGTTATTTAGAAAATATGCATTCACATACAAGATAGTTTATAATTACACTACAAAGATAAATTAGAATTATCAGTTGAATAAACATGCTAACATACAGCAAAATATGACACAAAATCAAAAAAGAAACAAATACAAAACAACAGATTAGAATTTTCTAAAATAAAAAAAAATAAAAGGAAAACTTAACATTGAAAAAAAGGAGTACGATTGTTTTTTTTTCCCCAAAATGTCTGTTCATGATATTACTAACCATTTTGATGACATATACTTGTTTATTTCAAAATCCTAATTTTTTTATAAAATTTAAAAACCTCAATTTCTAAACAATTTTCATCTGCCCACTTTTATTCCATTGATTGATGATTTTGACACTCAAAGAGAAAGAAAAAAAAAAATACTTTCTCCTTATAATGTAATTTAATCCTTAAACTTTTTCAATAGAAAAATAGACAGTGTAACATTTTCATAAAGATTAGCTTCTAAAAATATTCTTTCACGCATTTAAGTGAAATAATGGGCGATTTCAATTAAAAATAATACCAGAAATGTCATTTTAATTTTCAATATAAACCTTAGTTTAAAATCTCTTTTCAAGGATTAGAAAAGCAAGAGAAATGACATTATGGCATAACTAAATTAACAAATTACAAATCCATTATCCTACAAAATAAGTCTTGGCCTAGATTAACATTCTACCAGGGTTTAAGAAGTCTGGTCTGGAGATGCCCATCTCCATTTCAGCAGCCTTTAGGCCTGAGGCATTAATTAGCAGTTAGGGTCCAGGTCAAGTGGCTGGCCCAATGCTGTGATCCTGGTTAACTTACCTCACAAACTTTGTATTCATTTATCAATCCCAGTGGGATGAAGGACTGAGTTGGCTCATGACCAGCTACTCAAGCCCAAACCACCAGAAATCAAACCAAGATTTGCAGTGCTTGAAGTCAGACATTTTATCACTATCCCCACTGTGGGCATTATTTAAGTATAGAAATACTGTCAAATCATTTAAATTAACGACAATTATATACTATTATTACTGACTATTACACAAAATAATAATTTGAGGCATGCATCATAAAGAAGCAAAAAAATAGCCTTCAATAAACTTAAGGCTAGATTTATAAAGCCTTCTTTTGACGAATATTTTGAGAATTAAATGTCAATAAGCATTACTTATCACAAGAACATCAAGAATCCTCATTTAAAATTTTCCCTAGCATACAATAAATAAATAGCTTTAAAGCTTCAATATTTTGAACAAGCAAACATTTCATGTAACATCTGAATATATAGCTGAATTTTTGATTCATTCCAAACTACTAAATATCTTTCAGTTTTGACAAGTTTTGTGTGTGGGTTTAATATGAAAAATAACCATGTTTCTATTTTATATTTTAAGAACTTTTTATTACTAATTTTAAGATTATATTTAATACTTAAGATAACCATATTTAGCAATAATAATTACCAACACTTTTTTATGGTTAAATTAAACCTTATAAACTGCATAATCAACAATGTTATAAAAAATTATCAATATTTGGTTAATAAAATTTTTCACCAATTACTTTACAAGAAATTTATTAAAATCTAATAACTTCAAAATCACTATTGTATTTTTAACAATATAATACTATTTGTATACTATTGTATTTTTAACAATGTAAATATAAATTATTTCTAATTTAGATCATTAATTTCCTCAATTTATTAAAATATCTATAGTAAATAATTTTAAAAACTTTAAATATTTTGTCAAAAATATTTGCATTTTAAAAAATAAATATACATTCTAAAATTAATATAATCAATTCTACTAATTTA
Source organism: Nephila pilipes (assembly GCA_019974015.1). NCBI lineage: Eukaryota > Metazoa > Arthropoda > Arachnida > Araneae > Nephilidae > Nephila > Nephila pilipes. The sequence continues at coordinate 15,165 of BMAW01008517.1, read as the reverse complement.
GACCACCAGTTAATTATAGAAGTTACTTATTCAAGCCAAATCTCAAGGAATGGACACCTAATTCATAACTTTTACATTAACATTTTAGTAATTTAATATTTTAATTTTAAAATAATTTTTTTCCCTTCAAAGGTTATATTTTCTTAGAATTCACATTTCTGTTCAAAAATTTATTACGATTTTAGAAGAAAACCATTTAATTTTATGTGAAATTCACTCAATTGGACAAAACATTTTCCTTATTTTAATGTGTTTAATAAAGTAGAATCGAATGTATACATATATAATATACAAGTTAAAATATAAAAAACACTTGTTAATACTAAACAGAGTGAACAGAAATAATTAGAAATGAAACTTAAACAAATAACAATATTCATGACATGTTTTGTCAATCTCAAGCTTACTATTTAAAAGTTTTATATATATATATAAATGGCATTGCAACAAAATAAGTGGCTGGCTATCCATGTTGAGCCTTATAATTTTATATCATAATCATATAACAAGGCCAGAGCTACACTGCACTCTGCGAAATCAGAACTTAATATAAACAAAGATTTTCAAATTTCATTATAAATAGTATGTAATAGCTCTTAATACTATATTTGATGATCTTTTAGTGAATATTAATTGCTAAACTCTGTAAGTATAGAGCTATTATGTTGCAATAAACCATAAAAAAAACATCAACATTTTTTAAATACATAATTTTCATCTCCTTTTGTTTTTAATTATTTCTTCCTTCCTTTACATAGTTTTGTTTTAACAATTTATTTATTCTCATCCTTAAATAATAAATTTTTCAATACGATTTTAATAGTTGGCAATGAAGCTTTTTTCTTTAAAATTCATCCTTAGAAAATTTTTATTCACAGTAACTAATGTTAATTGAAATCAATTGAAACTGTATTAAAAATTTTCCAGCATAATTTTTAGAACTTTTCATTTTCATCATTAATATTTCATTTCCTTTTTACTTTCGATTTTCTAAAATATATTATGTTTAAATATTCAACATTGAAATAATGACATACTATAAAATAAAAGAAAAGAATTAAGTCAATTAGATTTAAGTAATATAAATTTCAATCTTTAAGATAAAATAATTTATTCATTGCAAATTAAAATTTAAGTTCATTCATTGCAAAAGTTTGATACTTTGTAAATTCACAACATCAGTTTCAAGAAGAAAATCTAATACAATAGTCCTTAGAATAGAATAATTAAACATAGCATACCTGATGTTTTACACAGTGTTTAGCTGTCCAGTAAAAAAACTTATCAGCAGAAAAATAACTAGGGTTCAAATCGGGAACAGGGTTGTCCCCTAAGAGATAAGTGACGAAACTTGGCGACTTCCTAGATAGGTTGCTAAGCATGCATGATTTAAGCATTGAGTATGCTAAGGGTTACCATGACCTAAATAGCCATTATCACTCCGAAAAGTCCGCAATGCTACAAAAAGTCGCTGATCACCTAGGGGGCCCCTATTCCCGATTTGAACCATAACTTGAAATAGATTTAAAGCTCGATCATAAGTTCGTAGGGTTTTTTTAAAAAAAGAAAATACTATATTATTTAAGAATTAAAAAATTCACAAAGATCAAACAATTTTCCTAAAAAAAATGTAATTAACATATACATTCAAAAATATTTGATAATTTTTGTAAATATTTTCTTATAATTTCGTACAATGAACTAACTAAATTTGCAGAAATATATGAATTTATATATACTTTTCAAGAGATTCATATCTTTACTATAAAATAAATTTCAAAACATATTTTTTTCATCTGTAAAAAAATTATTTAGATATATGAAAAATGTTCATTCTTTTTAAAATTAGACATTTTTCATAAAATATCTGTAACTTAATTGGAAATGTAACAAAAAAATTAAAAATACAGGATATATACAATATTACAAACTAATAAATTCAGTCAAAATGAGCAAAATATAGATAAATTTTAAATACTACAACAACACAATTTGCATGCAGCTAAGCATTATGCTCGTATTTTTTACAATTATATAGTACAAGCATATTCACTGAGATAATACACAACAAAATTTTAAGTAATAAAAATAAAATTTTACCAATTCAAATATAAAGGATAAAATATTCACTTTTATTTAAAGATCAAAAGGTCACACACACTCAAATAAAAATTAATATATATAAAATAATAGATTCTTTTAATCATAAAAATTTCATAGCTGCACAATTTTTTCACAAAAGTAGCAACTTTCACACAGTAAATAACATACAAATAATACTGAGAGTAATAAACCATCATAAAAAATCTAATTAATCTATGTGAATATATATTTCAAGAATACTATCTCCACTGGAAAAAAATCTCAGTTCAAACAAAACAAACATATTTCATCATATTAAAAAACATACATTTGATAATAAACATTAAAACAACTTTAGTAAATAAAAATCATTATACAAGAGTAAATTTACAGAAGAATTGTATTTAAAATATTCTTTATAATTAACATACAATATGATATATATATATATATATATATATATATATATATATATTCATTCTTTTGAATAAAGTTCATATTGAATTACTTTTATCATTGTTTTTCATCAAGTGCCTGAACAGCATTACCAAGCGAAGTAAAGAAGATATAGTGCCAATCAATCCAATTTCTTTTCTATTCAATTTGCCAGCCCATAGCAGGCTTCCAGGAGGCAAATAATTAATGGCTAGAACAACATCAGCAAAATCTTTAAAGGCCATAAGGAGGTATTCCAATTGTTGTGCTACAATTTTTTCATGCAGTCTAAAAAAACAAGACATTATTCATAAAAGGTAACTGTATTAAATATACTACACATTTAATATATGTCAACAACAAAAGCATAGATTTCAAACAATTTAAGGCTGTCTCCACTTTACATTGAAAAATAGGACCCAAAATTAGAACACTTTTTCTCATAAAAAGCACTAGAATATAAATTTGATATTTTGATTTCCCAGTACTTAAGAGAACAGAATATTTCATAATCTTACTCATTTCTATCAGAATCAATCCCTTTTTTCTGGTGTAAAATGTGTTCCAAGTTTCATCTCCTATGCTGTAACACTAAATGGCTTTTAAACTTTATGTATTCATGTGAAAAATGGTGCATTTTCAGAATATTTCTAAATTATAAGAATACTGCATCATAAATGGATGTATATGTTACAACATTACAAAGTTATATGAAAATTGGAATTGGAAAATTTTCTGCCTGGAAACACGTTTGAACAAGGTTGTTTGATATTAGGCGAAAACAGCTTTAAAGTACATGAAAACTAACCAATATTTATTAGATCAAAAGAAAATTAACTTCATAATTAAAAATACTGGGATAAATAAAATAAAACTTAAAATCAAATAAATAAAGACAATTATTACACTTCACTAGTGGAGGATTTTCAACTATCTTTTACAATGTCAATTACATCCTCCAACACTTCTATAAAATCGAAACAAGAACATCATTATAAATACATCTTCATTTATCTAAATTGCATGTTTGTCTCAATATCAGTCTCATTTTTTTTTTTTTTTTTTAAGTATTTAAATAAACAGATAAAAGAATACATCAGGGGTCGGCAAACTTGCAGCTGTGATGTGCCAAACCAATCTAACAATATGATTCAGGATGCCCCACAAAAGGAAATATTTGAAACAATTTGATTCCCACAACAATGCATGCAAAAGTTAAGTAATAGAAGTCAAGATTACAGATTTATATAAAGTTTTATTACATATTAATTATGCATCCTTTAAAAATATTTATAAGCATAAAAATAAAAAACAAAACTAATATAAAATGTTCTATGCAAAGTTTTGAAAATAACAGATTTAGTCACCCGAGGAGCTAACCTTTTTTTAAAAATTAATTACTCGATTAAATATTAGAATTACAGTAAATGATGAAATATTGAAATGGACAATAATATAAGCTACAAGTAATTAAAATTAAAGCAATCAATTGTTACACTGAATATATTTTAAGCTACATGTAAATAAAATTAAAGAAAACAGAAAATTATTAAATTGAATATATTTTAAACTAAATGTAATTTAAATTAAATATAATTGAATATAATATAAGATATGTTAATTAAAATTAAAGCAAATGAAAAAAATTTAATTTACACATAAAAAAATGAAAAAGTAATCTGGTACACTTAAAGTGATCTGGTACGCCAAAACACCCTACCTAAAATAAAACTCCTTGGATGGCTAATAAAATATAACTATTCCTTCAAAATAAGTAAATTCATGAAAATCCATGTTCATTTTTCCAAGAGTCTGGAAAACCATGAACACCAAGCTTTGTTATTTTGGAAGCTATTTGAATAAATATGTAGCCATGAATTGTCACAATTATTAAATAAATAAAATACAAATTTTCACAATAAAGCTAAGAACGTATTGTAAAGTTAAAAGTGACCTATAGAGCATTACATGCATCAAATTAAATTCTACTTTCAACTGAAATCACTAACTTTAGTTCAGTTTAGTTTTTATTAATGTCGCACTAGAAGCAACACAAGGGCTATTGGCAACGAACCTCATAATTTTGAACCACATTCAAGTGACGAGGACGACACCTGAGCTGGTACTCCCTCTCCTAACTTCTACACCACGCCAACAGGAGAACTTTTGGCCCCGACAGATTTAACGTGCATCAGCCCCGGCTACACGGCGGGTCTTTGGCAGCCAAGGATCGAACCCACGACTGAACGAAAACCGTCGTCCACGAATCCGAAACCATGACCACTAGGCTACCGCAGCCTGAAATCACTCACGTATCGGCGCAACTAACCAAATGAAAAGAGATAAAATATGTAAGGTGCAAAGAGGAAAGACTAAGACAAATTGACTTTATCTGATAACTTTTTAAGTGGTGAAGAGAGCTACTGAGAATTGTACTGTGTGCCATAGGTTGCTGATGCCTGGTCTACATGTTAAATAACAAGTTTTACAGTACTTCAGTCAAATTTTGAAAATGTTTGCCCCAATAATATTAAACAATTCAAATGATTTTAAATACAATAACAATCAAAATATAGTAAGTAATTTAACAGATTAAATTGCCAAACTTAAGTTATAAATAAAAACAATTTTGTTCTTTATATCTTTGGAAATATCACAAATTCAATATTTTGTTATCTGCTTTGTAACTGACCAATAAAGGATAATTCAGAAAATCTAAAGTAATGCTTTCAAGGAAACATTATAATAACCATAATACAGTAGTGATCAAAATCAGACACCTTTGAAATTTTTATATCTTTAAATTTTGCAGTGTGTGTGTGTTTGTGTGTGTAAAAATATAATTGATTCATGTAATTTAAATATTTGCATGTCACATAAAAGTTGAAATCGTAATCAGTATGAAAGACTTAATCAGCCAATCACAGTTATTGTTCTAAAAACAAAAGACTTACTATTTTAATGTATCATTTGAAATTTGCTCGTGAAAATTAATTCGTGTTTATGCAAGTTCAAGAACAATAAGAAAGTTGCCAAATTTTGGATTTAGAGCTAGGATTCCAAGAAAAGTTATTTCTTAATCTACATCAAAGTAAAAAAAGAATCCAATCAGTAAAAAAACATATTGACCAATAATTGATATGAACAAAATATCCTTATTCAGAGGTGATGGTCAAAAATATGTGCAATATGGGACAAGGGGAAAAATTACATCTGCATTATAAAAGCTTAAGATTAAGCCTCCTCCTAGCCTAAAGATATGGACATGCATGTCAGCAGATGGTGTAAGCTGATTACAAGTAATTGGAAGCATGCTAAATGCAAGAAGAAAATCAACAAATATACTACCTTCTAATAGTGATCTACTTCCCGATAATGTTCCATATATTTCTAACAGGATTTGGCTTATTGCCACTTTAGTAAAGATACTTAAACAATGGTTTAATACTAAAAGAATTTAATGATTAAACTGGCCAGGCCATGAAAGAGCCCTGACAAACTCTGTAGAATATTCCTGGCACCATTGAAAAATCTTCTTTGAATACACTACCAAATAAAATGAAATTAACAAAGACTATAATAGCACATTGGCATCATGTAATAACGAAACAAGAACTTCAAAAATTTGTCCTCTCAATGAGATTTTCAAATACTGAAACTTTCCTGTAAAATACTGAAAGTAATCAAGAATGTAAGTTTTGACACAATATCATGACATTGTTTATAACTAAACTTTTATAAAATTTAAACTTTCCTACAAATATAAAAATTTTAGCTTTTTGTTTCAATTTAGCATATGTTATTAAATGATTTTAAAATATTTGCATGACATGAAATAGTTATTTTACTATAACCGTCCAAAGTTAAGAAATTAAAAAATTTCAAAAAGTATCCACGATTTGGGCCAAAACAGTATATGGTATTTAGTTTAGTTTAGTTTTATATTAACGTCACACTAGAAGCAACATGAGGGCAATTGGCAACGGACCTCATAACTTTGAGCCACGGTCAAGTGACGAGGACGACACCTGAGCTGGCACCCCCTCCTAACATCCACACCACGCCAATGAGAGGAAATTGGGCCCCGACAGATTTAACGTGCATCAGCCCAAGCTACACGGCAGGTCTTTGGGGGCCAAGGATCAAACCCGCAACTGAAAAAAAACTGTTGGCCAAGAATCCGAATCCATGACCACTAGGCTACCATGGCTCCTAGTATATGGTAATTTAACAGGTTACTTAATAACATGTCAAATAAATAATCTGAAAAAGCAGAAATTTTCAAATCTAATTATGTCGTAATAAAACCCCAAAAGGTTAAATGAAGGGAAATAGGTATGAGAATGCCATTAAAAAGCATTAAGACAGACTAAACAGAGCAAATGACAGTTACAATAAAAATTAAGACATTCAGACAAATTAAATAGAGCAAAAGGCAATTTCTGTAAAAATCAAACATTTAGACAGAGTAAAGAGAAATTCTAACTGTTCAAGTCGAAATTTTTAAAATGATAAAATCACATAGATTATAATTCCATTTTGAAATAATGGGCCCAATTAAAGATGATCATACAATAGATATAATCGTGTGTTTTTGCTGAAATTAAAAATGACATCGTTCTCGTGCTTGTTGTCCTCTTGTAAACTACATATGCATTCTATTTCAAATTTCATAATCTGTAATGAAGAGCTAGCCTTACGAATGTCATAAAAAATATTCAAAACAATTTTTTTCTTGCTTTTTTTCATATATTAATACTTAAACCAGGTAATTTTTTAATTATTTGTGCTAAGTATTGTTGACATATATGTATTTTTTTAAAAGAAAGCTTCTGTAAAAAGTAAAAGCTACATGCAAAAGAGCTGATTGCCTGGTAAGAAATTATTGCCACTTCGTAAAGATAGGTAAAGGACATGATTCCTGTGACATTACAGTACATCATGTGACTGTAATGTCACAGGAATCACGCCCATTACCTAAATACTGACAAAGATGGAGGGCAAACTAAAAACACATGTATCAAAAACTATTTTAATGACCTTAATATATTAGTTCTTTAGTTTCAGTTCTTGATTCAAAAGCATATCCTATTTTAAGATTGCCTTCCTCCAATATGTTAGAAAATACCATCCTAACTAGAAAACTTTTATAAAAAAGAAGAATGCCTAAAATTTGTATAATACTTAGATTTCACAAATATAGTCTCACAATTCATTCTTGAGCTCTTTAATTTTTTAATTGTTTTTTCCCTTTGTATAAAATATATTTTTTATATCTTCAATACTTTAATGTCAAATGGATTCCTAAAGCCATGAGTATATGTTGGAATGAAAGACTGCCTTTTCATAGAATATTTTGAAATTTCAAAGATACAATAAAATAAATAGGTATAAGAATGTACAGCAACTTATACCAAATGTTGGAACAATCTTTCATAAGACAAAGTATTCGAGAGTTTGAATTCAGCTTTTACACATTGTGGTCTGAAAAGCATATTACTTTTTTCTCATATGAATATAAATTTGATTTCCAATTAAGATAATAAAATCAAATATCAGAACTAATTATACATATTAAATTTCCTACATCTTAAAACAATTCATATCTGTAAAAATATTAATAATGTTAATAAAAATAAAGAGAAGCTTTGTTTTCATATACATATGTTATGCTTCCCCTCCATATAAATAAAAATGAGGAATAGATCAAAGAATTCTAGCTAGAATAAATGTACCTTTCCACAAATATATCAAATGTATAAATTTCAATCAATCTTTTCTTCCTCTTCAACTCATTCTTGTTATATACCAACGGATTGTAAAAACTCATTGATTTTAATAATGCAAAAATATTTACATGAAAGTAATTTCACAAAGAAATAAATTTATTCTTTACATCAGCTTTAATCTCTATTTTATGCTAGAATTTTTTTATTTAAGGATTAGAAAATAATAAATTAATACTACTAGAAAATAGTGGAAAATGGATTTTAAAATGCAATAGTTAGAAATACAGAGAACATTTAAGAGCTTACTTATACACATCAAGATTGATAGTAATGGATTTAAGAAATAGATCCCACTATTAGAGAGGACTCATTATATCTAAATTAAAAGGAATTCAATTTTTTTGATAAAAATCAATATCTGAGTTTTAATATTATGTTATAAAAAGTGTTTCACACTGATACATATTTTTCGAACTTATACACATTTTTATATATAATTACATTTATTAAATTTTTTTGCTAAGATTTATTTTCTAATTATCTTAAATTTTTTTGACAAACAATTCAATCATTGGTTAATGTAGAAAGGAATTCCTTATCAAGAAGTAAACAATCACACTAAAAGCGAATACAATGTAAAATTAATAACAGTAACACACATATAATAATTCGCATATAAGAAAATGCACTTTTCAAGAAATATGTCAAATAAAAGAAATATTTACCAGGCAAAAAAAAAAAAAAAAAAAAAAAAAAAAAAAAAAAAAAAAAAAAACACTAACTTAAGCACTTAACACATTAAAAACACTTAAAAAATGAAAACTTTCAAAAATATGATCTTGTCTACTCACACGACATTTTTTAGGCCTTTTGTCTGTCTTTGTAAAACTGACATCATGATCAGTGATCTGAAAAAATAACAGTGAACAACAGATTTTCATTCAACTTATTTTAGAACTGATCTTGATTTTCAACTAAAATAAAATTAAATGAGAATAATTTTTTTATCAATAATTCAATGAAAAAAAAAATTGTAAAAAAAGAACAAGTTAGAAATTCTTACAACTATTACGGAATTTACATGATTAGCTAATTTATTTTAAAATTAGAAACTAACTTAAAAATGCAATACGTCAGATGCACACATACAATTGTCATTTTACACTGAAGCAATATATTTTCATCTCTTCTACTTTTTAAAGATATAACCCTAGATTCACAAACATTCATCTCACAGACTGTGCAAAATGCATAAACACTTGAAACTTTTAAAATGAAAAAAATAGACAAATGAACTTCTAAGAACCTTTCTAGATCATTCACTAATTAGTATTGCGCCTGTCACGTGTCAGAGTGCACTTATGCAGAGTATACTTATCATCCCACAGATGAATGATTTTGAAGAGTGTTACAATTGCGCACAATGGGTTTAATAATTTGAGATCACATTTTCTTCGTGAAGTGGAGTGTTATTCATGAAGAATTATTATTCATTTGTTAGAAAGCAAATGAAACACTTTTTTAATCAGAAATAAATGCTATATAAAGTAAGAGATCCTCTTATCAGACTCTTACAAAAAAGATCAAATTCCTTATCAAAAGTTACAGCTTCATAGACAGAGAATGAAAAAAAATTTCACTATCTTTCTATTTAAAGGTATTTTAAACATTTACTAATTATTGTTTAATTCCTATGTGAGCGTAAAACCAGACAATGAGAAATTTGTCAAAACATACATAAGCTTTCTTGCAAAAAATGATAAAAAATGAATAAAAAGCAAATTCCTTAAATTTATTTCTATAAAATTAAAACCTAAATAAATGAAATTTTATACTTAATTACACTAACTTCATGAACAGGAAAAGAATCAAAACCAAAATGCTAAGAGAAAATTGCTAATTAAGAAAAAAAATTCTATTGCATAAATAGATAGCAAAAATTAACATACACTATTAGGACTAAGAGACAAAAAAGCAATAAATACCTCACAATACTTATGTATGAGGATAAGCCCCATATGGCTGCCCCAGCAGTATAAAGAATATAACTATTAGCTTTCACTAGACGTTTTTCTGCAGCCCATGCAACATGTTCCACAGGATAATAAACTTGATCCAACAAGTTTTTTATCACGCCTAAAACACGCATCAAAACGGTTTTTTCCTATGAAAAATTAAAATTATGTAAGAAGAATTAATCATACAGGATATAGCTCTTAAAATATTAGAAAAACATAATATATCTAACAATACATGCTTTTCATGAAAATTTTCTTAAATTGCATTTGAAAACTTACAAAATGAAACCATAAACTTGCTATTGAAATTAATTTAAAACATCTATATTTTTAATTATTTACTTAAGCAAACTAATACTTCCAATTCTCATTTTAAAATATTTGTCCACTTTTTAATTCAAAAATATATGAAACAAAACTTTGAAGAATAAATATTAAAAGAATTTTAAGTAAGAACTGAGCTCTTAAAAATTAGATGTAGAATGGATTTATTATAGTTAGCTATAACTCCAAACATTGGATACACATCTTAGTTGCTTCTTATGATATGTATGAACAACAATGGAACTATGCTTTCACACCCAGTCACAGTGATTCTCATGCTTTATAATAAATTATACTCTGTAAAAGACGTACACCAAATAAATAGCACAAAACATCCTACTTTTACAGTTTAGAGAACAGACAATATAATATATAAATAATGAAAAATCATGAAAAAGAATTTATAAATATTTTAAATCAGAATACACCATCAAAAATATTTTTATTTTTGAATTTTTAATGTATAAAAAGCTATAAATCACTCATATAGTAACAAAAACAAACTGTTTTGAGAAAGATGCTTATTTTTCAAAGCTAACACAATATATTTAATGTGATGCCTTTTGTCATTGACTTATTTCATTCAGTCGAAAAAGGGTATAATAGTTACAAGATGTGATTGATTTTAAGGTTGAAAAGAAAGCACAGAACAAAAGTTGGAAAACACGGCATGTTTTCACATAAAAGACACAGTTTTATTAAACTGGAAAAAATTTTAAAAAACAGAAAATACAAAATGAAATCCCCTTCTAAAAATAAAAATATATTTCAGAAACTTAAAATTATTGACCCTAAATTTTTCCTGTGGAAAAAATAATCTTTGAGATCCTGCTCTAAGGCGTAAGGCGGAAGAGAATGTAAAATACCTATGCATGGTCACGAGATATGTTGACTCAAATATTTAGTGTTTAAACAAGTTTTAAGAAATATAATATTTGAGTGCTTTGACATACTTTGTATCTGTCATAACAGATAATTTACAAACAAATGAGTAAGAAAAGAAATGTATATTAACATCAGGTAAAAAGAGGGAGGTAAAATGTAAGCTTTGCAAAATCCACCAAAATAAATTGACAAATATATTGAATCCAAATTTATTTTAAAAGAAAATTAAGGTTCAATAAAATTTTGAATAACAAATATTTTGCAAATTAAGATTTTTATTACAAAAATATAGACGGATGTACAAAATACGAGTCAGGATAAGGGTGAACAAAGAAAAATTTAGGGAAATATTAAAATGATAAATTCAACAGCAATCAAACATTGCATACAGAATGACAAATAGACTTAACTACTTAATTACTAGGTGTTTTATTTGTACATCTTATTATAGGTCATATAATGAATGAGCTAAAATTCCACATAAGCTATTTAATTTCTGGGAGAAATTAAGAATGAATATATAATACATCAATTTGTTAGATTTCTAACTGGCATAATAATTAAAATGAAATATAACTTAATTCACCAACATTAATTTTTTTAAAATATTAATAATTTAAACTGGTTTAAACACAATGGGATTCCCAAAATGAAACCCAGACTTTTAAATGACATAACTTCCACAAATATTTCAGGAAATAACATTGAAAAACAACTATATTTTAAGATTGTTACAACAGAAATTTAAAATATAGTGGGTTAAGGATAATTTCAAAATAAATAATTACACTTCTTACAGGAATATAGATTTTTTATTATGCATCTATGTTAACATAAAGGGTAATCAATATATCTCAATCATAAACGATTTCGTTTTAATTTATTGTCTGCATCAGCATATTTTCAAAAAATTCGAATCACAATTATTTATGCATTGAAAGGTTCACACACCTGTGATCCTAGACCATAATTTAATGTAAAATGAAGCATAGGAAAATCATCAAAAAGTCGCATAATTAGTCTGCAATAACTAAGTTCCTCGCTGATAGTTTTGAGTTTTCGAGAGGTGTTTCCTCTTGCATAACTGCTTATATACAATGATAAATAACTAGCTGTACGAATAATACTATCCCGACCAGGATGAGAATCTAGAAGTTCAATTAATGAGTTCATTTTTCCATTTTCAGACATAATTATAAAATAAATAAACACTTAATGAATGTTGCACTTTTCCTTTTTAAAGTTTGTTTCTATTTCGTTGAAAGTGACGGTTACAAACATTAACAGTCAAATAGAAAGTTCTTAAGAAATCAATAATACCTGCTTTTATTGATAAGGCTCTCAAAATATGAGAAGGTCTCTGGGAATACAAATCCAGGTTACTTTTTTTCCTTTTTTCAGCATTCATTTGAGTTTATTTTCAATGAATTTTAGTTATCTGTAATAATGAACGAAAAAGAACATGTTGTTTTCAAAATCATGGTTGTCTCCTTTTTCCTGTTCATAATTTTTGTATACCTAAACACCTGAATGTACTTAAAACATTATTTTAATATTTTTTGTTAAATAAGCTTTAGTTCATTCACCGAAATAAATAAAAGATACTTTTGGAATTCTCCGAAGGCAAAAAAAA
>BMAW01008507.1:0-14444 GCA_019974015.1 Nephila pilipes | reverse complement strand
AACCAAAGCTTAACACATTAAAAAAGAAAAACAAGAAAAAGGAAAATTTAAGAGGAAAAAGGATTAAGAATATTTACAAAAAATTTGCAATGAATTTACAAAATTAGCCAATTGCATTTCTTTTGGACACAAGCAGGAGAAAATCAGGAGGCCAATTGATGTTTATGCTTTTAAGTGTTAATTTTAGGGTCTTTCTTTCACTTTAGGGCAAAGAAGAATCCCATGTTCTGCATTTTCCTCGTCACCCGTCACCAACGCTGCAATCACAAGAAGTCCCTCGATCTAAATTGAATATGCTAAGGTATCTTTTAAAGTTTCCATGACCAGTGAGGTATTAGGTCCTTTTGAAATTGGTGAAAAAATGATTGCATGGCAATCTCAGTTTAATGAAAGGGAAAATTTTCTTTGTTAAAGTCCCTTTGTTTGAGCTGATGTATTGTTGATTCCAAGATTCTACTATACTTTCTCTCTTGATCTTCTTATAAAAGGATTTAGGAATATTTACAGCAATGTCAATTTCTCGAATGGTGGTATTCCTTACTAGAAAATTGGCCTACTCGTTTCCAAAAATACTCTTGTGTGCACGACCAAATGAAAAAGCAAACATGGAAAAAAGGGAACAAATATATATATATATATATATATATATATATATACAATGTTTTACTAAGTACAATTAAACATCCTATCGGCTCTTAAAATGAAAGAAATTTTGCTCAAAACTAATGAAACATTTTGAATGAATGGCTGAAATGAAAAGTTCTTTTTTCATATTAAGATTGCTTATTAATTCTAGCAGAGAGAGAGAGAGTTATGTTCTGAACCGAGCTTTTGCCGCCAAGGCTGAAGTGAAATACCATGTATATTTCAGAAGATCATAAGAGAGGAGTAGAAGAACAAGAGAGCTTTTTCATTGTGCAATAGGTTATATAGCAGGGAATTTTCACAATAGATGCAATAGAACACGTGGTACGGGTTTAGGCAATCTTGGGAATTTTACAAAAGACAGGGAGTCTAGTAGGGATTATTTTGCAGATTTATGACCGTGGGAAAGAGGATTAAACGAATTTTATGAGCCTGGGAATGAATAAATAAAATGAGAAATTGGGGAATTGGGATGGAATAAAAAATTAAATTATTATAAAAAGAATTTATTAAATTAAAGTTATATCCTGATATATATATATATATATATATATATGTTGTATATATATTATTACTCTAATAAAATAATTACAATAGATTAGTAGAATAGCAATATTAATTAATCTTCTGTGCATTACCTTGAAGAATAATAACGAATAACTAAATGTGTTCACTATAAAATTTTGAAAGGTTAGACAAATTTAGTACAATATATAAGTATATTTAATTACGATATGAATACGCGACAAATGGTTTGGATGGGCATATATTAAAAAAAATGTTATTTTTAATTTGGAGAATTATTTGTATCTTTTAGTGATTAGTGATAGTTGATGACACATTAATAAATTATTATTTGTTTATTAAAGTTGCTTGCATGGAGGCTATTGGCGATAAACCTCCTTGTTCTAAACAACGATCAAGTGGAACTGAGGGCATGTGAATTGGCTCAAGATCGTAACCATAACCATGGTATGGTAGTCGTGACAAGTGAAGTCTAATATAATGCATTTATGAATCATTCAAACTACTTTTGTACTAATAGCTTAAAACAAGAATCGTATTTCTTTCAGTGGAAAATATTTCTCTTACAGAAAGCATATTTATTTACATTCCTCTTTTCGAATTTTAATTCATTAAATACTATGATGCTGACTGCATAATTTTGGCGATAATACTATAATAATTTCACCCAGTAGAGAAAACTGTAAATTGCACTTAAATCGCATGGAGTGCTGATAATTATCGTAATAGTAAAATAATCGCAATAATAGTATATCGTAAAAAAACAAAATCGTAAATAACCATTAGTTAATTTTAAACAATCAAAACCAATGGCATATTTGAATTGTATTTATTTAATATTTTGTTTCTCACAATAATTTATAACTAATCAATTTTTTCAGATATTTTAAATATTTTTTCCAGAAAAAAAAAACAATTTTCTGAAGCATTCAATATTTTTTTTCTTGATAAGAACTTATTCGTTCTGGAAGACAGTTTATAAGTTATTGTATAAATCATGAAAACAAATTATATTTCTTTTAAATTAATATATATATATATATATATATATATATATATATATATATATATATATATATATATATATATATATATATATAGAAAGTATATATATATAAGAAAGAGAGGAGATAAGATATATATATATATATATATATATATATGCATATTAATTTTTTTGACAAGGAAATTCAATGGAAAAATGAAGCGCATATCTTTATAAATCGTTTTCAAACAAAATTTTTCAATTAATTGACAAGTAGTTTAATAAAATAAAACTAAAAGTGTGGACATGAGCCCATTTATTTTTAAAGGTGTAGAAATTGAAAATGAAAAAAAATGCATTTCATACACATAAGCATCAATATTTTCCATTGATTTGATTATTTAAAAAACCTAAAAAGTAAATTGAATTTTTTGAAAGAGGAATTTGTTGTAATCTCATCTGATTTGTGCCACAAATTCTACCTGCAATAAAGGCATCTACCATCAGATAAAATCAATATATCTATTTTTTTTATTTTCAACGATTTTCAAGTTGAAAATGACAGCATTTAACTTCACTCAAAATCTTCTAGAATATTTATTGATCTGATAAATGAAAATGCAGAAAGTAAAAGCATTTGCTTAAATACTTATTGTTTTGTTTTTTGAGTGATATGATGGATTTTCTAAGCATAGAATTAAACAAAAAATAAATATTCAAGGCCAAATAAAGTGTTTCAGAATTTGTTTGTTCTACTGTGTTTTCTCTTATTTCAATAATAGTTTGTAAAAATGAAAATGAATTTTTTTTATTAAGTCTCATACGAAATGTTTATGTTTCATACTTAGTAAAATTCTCTTTAATAATTTTAGTTAATAATTAAAGTATTATTTTTGTATTTATATATTTCTTTTTCTTTTCTTATTTTTTTTTCCTCAATACATAAATTTTATCCATTACTAATTTTCGTATCTTCAGTTAAAGATAAAACGATACCTGTTATTTGATTTGAAGAGTTTAGGCCAGCACATGTATTAACTTTTTAAATATTCCATTCTCATGGTAAATTATTCATGACGCAGGCCTTATAATTTCCTTTATGCATCAGTAAGCTTCTGACAGTTAGAGTGGTTTGCCTCCAATTTGTATAACTAGCTGTAGTAAATCGAATTTTTTAAAAAATTAACATAATAAAACATAACATTATATTTATTTTAAATAAGATGAGTTCGAATACTTGGTTTTATCAGTTACATGTGCATAACAATTGTAAAATAAGGTGAAAAATTCTCAAATAATTTAGAAACATAACTTTTGAAAAAATGCAAACTTATATATACCAATTGAATCAAATGATTTTAACAAGGCAACTTAATGGCTTATCAAAATGAAAGTTAAAATTCAATTTCTGGATTATTTTCTACAGAAAATTATTCTGCAATTTCTTCAATTAAAATTCTGCAATTATATTTTGAAAACACAATAATTGTACTGTAATAGCTACACACACACAATATTATAGAACTTCCAATATAGAACGTCTCACCACCAGAGAGCGCTGCTACTGGCCTTGACATTCCGTTAGGAAAGAAGACGTTTGCGCAGAAGACGCCATTACGAGATTGGAGGCATACGGAGTGTCTGATAGATATCGCCGCTGAAATGTTTTTTACGAATTACACGGAGCACAACTTCAAATTTGAATGAACCTACTTATGCTTATTGGATCAAGATATTATTTATGTTTTGTTTAATTTCATACTTAAGTGTTTGTACATAATCGCAGTAAATAAGAATAAATAACTTCGAATAAACCGAAGTATCATCCTTGTGAATACCCGGACTTTACATATATATATATATATATATATATATATATATATAAAAGGCCCTTTTCTCAAAAATTATTATAATGGTTAATAATTGAGTAATGTAATATGGTCGTATAATTGAGCATTATTCTTCAGCTTATATTAGAAACATTTAATGTATTATTAGAAATAAAAAAAAAACTAAAAAATAAGAATTATATGATATTTTTCACAAATTGCGTCAAAGCAAATTATCCTACTTATTTTCCAGAAATACATTAAAAATTATTAGTAGAAATTTCAAAAACGCTGTAGTACTTCTTGTTAGAGTCATCTTCGAATAGAGGACACCTCAATTTAAGGAACTATACTATTGGCCTCTGTCGCTTCTAATATTATATGTATTTACCTCTCATTAATCGCTATTTAACCTGTTCAAGATCAGCGAAAGGAGAAAGAGCCACTTCCTCAGGCTTGCTTGCTCTGGAAACACACGAAACTGGGCAATTTTTCTCCAAATTAGAACTAACGCCTAATTTGATATAAAAATTCATATATAATCATCAGCACAATTAAATATGCTGAAACTTAAAGATTAATATAATCGATAGCGTCTAAATATACGGTTGTAAAATTTTTACGATATTTAATAAAAATAATTATAAATTTTAAAAAAAAATATATTCATTTTGATAAAAAAAAATTATAAAGCTATGAAAATAACAACAATATAAGTGACATACTTTTTATTTACGAGTATTTACAATGTAGGTAAAATATTAGAAAATTGAATAGAATTTTTTTTAAATAAATTAAATAAAATTACTAAATAATACTTAAAACTTTTGAAGCTTATGATACATTTTGAAATACTATTCTATATTAGGACAAAGCCGTACGTTGCAAATTTTGTATTTATAATATGTCAACTTGCGTTTTTTTTTCTTTTAGGGAACCTTTATTGCACACAACATATTGACTTTTCAACTCAGATATTTCAATCTTTTTAGAGCAGAGTTAATACTGATCTAAAAAACATACAAAATACCGTATTGCGAACGATAAGTCTACTGTCAACTTTAACCTATACACATTTAATTATCTCCCTCCCCTCTGTCAAAATATCAAGAAAAGCCCAGCGCTCAGTAAATCATAGCCCTTTAAATGTGGAATCCAACCAAAAGAAGCAAACAAATGCAATTGCTTAAAATTTCAAATTTTTTTTCAAAAAGAAGAAGAAAAAAAAAAAAAAAAAAAAAGAGCGGGAATTGAAGCTCAACACTCAGTGGAACAATATATGAAAAGAAAACGAACTTCAACCTTCATCTAATGGTCATTTGGTGGAGTTTTGTCTTAGGACCATTTTGTCTTAGAACAATATTGTTTGAGTAATTTTAAATCACTTGATTTAATATTACATCTTAAATATAGTTTAATTTTAATGTTGTTATAGTTAAAACACTTATAAGTACTATTAGATCATATTCATGTTTATCATTATTTTCTTGTAAATCATTTGCTTCTTAATATTCTTTTAAGGGGTGTCGGAACGTCAAATTTTTCAAAAAATCATGATTTGAGATTTTTTTATTTCCAAATTGTATAGCTTTTCACCTTTCTAAAGATACCTTATTTTTATCTCTACGATAATTAGAAGCTTCAAAAACTTAGTTTTAAATAAGCATTGAAACGGGGCCACGCCCATTTAAAGGGCCAAAAAATGTAAACAACGCACTTCATTTTTGGACGATAATACTATGTGCTACTCTAAATGAATTTTTTTAAACTTTCGTTATAAATGAGCCTTTCTTTTATTTGCATTTGCTCTTAAGAAGTTTCACTGTATCTGTGACTGATAGATATTTGTTTATACTTGCATAAGCACGTTTTAGTTTGACTACTACGAGCTTGTTCATTTTAGTTAGTGTTTGTTTCAAAACATATAACTGATTTATTACAAATATTTGTTGTTCTTTTTAGTTAGTGTTTGTATCAAAACACATAGCTAAGTTATTTTAAATTGTTGTTTTCAAGCGATTTTATCATGCCTAGATCAAAGACAAGAGTGTTTAAAAAAAGGAAAGGACATTTTAGCAAAGGCAGATGTGAAAATGTGAGTGAAAGTAATGACTCTTCCATAGGAAATAGTGATGTAGCAAAACATTCCAAGGAAGAAATAAATGTATCTTCCAGTGAAAAGAAGGTCAAAAATATGGATACATCATATTCGAATGATACTTATTCTGGTTTTAGGAATGTCATTATGGATATCAATCTTTTAGCCTATGCACTTTTTGAAGCTGTAAAATGTTTAAAGTGTGGTAAACAAGGAATTAGATTGTTACAACATGAAAAAAACTGTGGTGAAGCTGTTCAGTTTGATATAAAATGTCCTTCTTGTGATTATAAATATACTTTTTATAATTCTAAGCAGTGTGACAATAATTTTGAAGTCAATAATAGGTTAGTTTATGCCATGCGATGCATAGGGAAAGGGGCTGAATCTGCAGTAATGTTTTGCGGTATTATGAATCTTCCACCACCACCTACAAAATTTACAAAATTTAATAATAATTTACTGCAAGCAGCTAGAGAAACTTGCGAAGAAAGTATGGCGGAAGCAGTTCATGAAGCTGTTGAAGAAAATGAAGGAGGAAGAGACATTGCTGTTGCGGTTGATGGTAGCTGGCAGAAACGAGGCTTTTCTTCGAAGAATGGTGTAGTGACAGTTACAAGTGTGGATACAGGTAAAGTAATTGATGTGGAAATATTATCCAAACATTGTATTTGTCCGAACAAAACTAAGCATCTTCAAAACTGTAAAAGAAATTTTGTTGGTTATAGTGGCAAAATGGAGGTGACAGGTGCTCTATCAATGTTTCGCCGTTCTGAATCGAAGTACAACGTTCGATACACAAGATACTTAGGTGATGGAGATTCGAAAGCATATGATTCCATTGTAGAGAACAATGTGTATGGGAACGAGTGTGCAGTGACAAAATTAGAATGTCTTGGACATGTAATGAAGAGAATGGGGACACGTCTTCGGCGCTTGAAAGCAAAGATGAGAGGTCAAAAGCTTTCAGACGGTAAACCTTTGTCTGGCAAAAACAGGCTGACAGAAGCAGAAATTGATCGTCTACAAACCTATTACGGTCTAGCCATTCGAAGAAATTTGTCCAGTGTAAAAGATATGCGACAAGCCGTGTGGGCAATATTTTTACACAAACTGTCGACTGATGAAAAACCTCAGCATGGATTTTGCCCATCAGATGCTGATACATGGTGCAAGTTTAGAAAGGCAGAGTTGCTTGGGGAAACCTATCATCATAAAAACAGTTTACCTGTTGCTGTTGTGGAGGCTATGCGACCCATTTTTAGGGATTTATCCAATCCAGAACTATTGAAAAAGTGTTTGCATGGCTGTACCCAAAACCCAAATGAAAGTGTAAATAATGTTATATGGTCTCGTGTACCAAAGAAAACTTTTGTACATATAGAAGCCCTCTCTTTAGGTACGTATGATGCTGTATCTTCGTTCAATATAGGTAATGTATCAAAACTACAAATTTTGAGAAAATTGAACATTGAGCCTGGTGACTATACGATACAGGCAATGAAACGGCTCGACAAAGAGAGGCTGTTAAAAGCTCGATATTCTTGTTTACAAAAAACAAAAGATGTTAGAAAGGAAAAAAGGCTCAAAAGGAAAAGAGAGGATGATAAAATAAAAAAAAATGTGGATAATTTAGAGTATGGGGCAGGAATGTTTTGATAGGTAAGTACTTTTACGTTAAAACTCATTTATCTCAAAATGTGAATTTTTCATGTTCGATGTACCTTTTCTAAGAAACTACTGTTCATATATGTGTAATTTTTGTAGGACATGTTCATAATGCTTGCTAATATATACTGAAATGAGCTTTTTGTAAAAAATTGAAAAATGTATTTTTTGCAAATTTTTTTATATGAAAAAAGAGTGAAATTTGACAATGTTTGATATAATATTTTGTAAATTGATAAAAAATTAAAAATTAGCTAAAAGCTCATTTCAGTATTATAAGACAGATATATTTTACTTGTGTAAAAAATTTCAAACTTGTATCTATAATAGATTTTGAGAAAAGGTACATCGAAAACAGCCAATTTAACATTATCGGTATAGGAGGTTCCGACTCCCCTTAAATAAATTAAAATTATTTTATTCATATTTTTTTAATTTTGTGATTTATTTCATTTTCAGTATAATCTTCTCTTTATTTTAACTTTATTGTCTTATTGTTTTATTGAATAATTCTATATGTGCCTTAGTAAATTTATGATTTAACTTGATAATAATGGCATTCTCTTAATGCTAGTTTTAATTTTGTATTTTAATTTTTTTTTGGCAGTTTGCAATTTATTAATTAGCTTATATGCATGGTTAATTAGCAATTCTATTGAACATTATATATATATATATATATATATATATATTATTTAAACTACATATTTTATTGCCACGAATCTCGAAAACACCGATGGTGCCGAGGTGCGACTGTAGATTGAGAATTTCCAAATTCAAAACACATTGACGATTAGGTCAAAAGTATATGTAAAGATTCTCTAGTTAACTGTTTTAAGTTATAATTTCTAAGATCTTCTAGAATATTCATTATTTTTCCAGAACACTTGAAAATTCTACTGCGATATATAAAAGCAAATATTCTCTGTTTAGTCTCAACGAGTTTTATGAAATCTTGGATTTCAATGAATGGTACTTTCATGTGTTGCAATAAGTATCTTTTTTTATTGAGGCATTAAAGTAGAAGGAATAAGAGTCCTGTATTTAACCTATGAGTGAAAAGTGAAGGAAACTCTTTTTACGACTGAAAGTTAAGAACAAATCAATACCATCGAAAATTTGAAAATATATTTCAAACTGGAACGAGGAAAGTATTTCAATTTACATGATCAATACAATTTCTTTGTTAATTCAGAGGTATTTTAGTAAATTGTTTGTGAATTCATTTGTATAATACTTGTCTTGAAGACTCGTTTCAATAATAACATTTCATTTAACATTTATTATACTTAACATAGATTCTTACAAATATATAATTTCCTTTATTTTTTTCTACAGAATCGTATTTTATGGATTTATGCAGAAGTATTTGAATGAAGCTTTTTCAAAAACAGATAAAAATTTAGTGTAACTAATTTAACAATCTGATTATTTGTAATGTGGTTCTCAAAATAAAATTAATTTTCTGGTAATGAGATTTTAATGGAAACGTCAATAAAAATATGGCAAAAGGATTAGCAAATCAGATTGCGATAAATTACCCTTCGCTTTTGAAAACATTATTGAATTCATTTTAAATAATGATGAAAAATGAACATATTAACTAAATATTTGAAAATTATTTTTCATAATAATATTATTTTTAAAAAAGTTTGAGCTGAAAGTGTTGCAATCCGAATTAATGCCTCTTATTACAGCACTCGTTCATTAAATAAAACAAATAATTAAATTTAAATGCATAGAGTTTTTAAGAATAGAATTATACTCATTTACATGTTGAAAATGACCAAAAAGTAGACGATAGTCAAAACATTAAGCATTTCCTCGAAATTACAAAGTTTTTTTAAAATTTAATACATGATCTTATGAATATTTTTATGTTAACAGTGTGTATAAGTAATGTTTTTATATTCATTATTCAATGCATTCAAATGTAAATCTTTTATCATATATTGTTAATACATGCATAAAATAAATATGTTTTCGTTAAGTTCAAAATAGTGTTAGATATTAAAAATTTAATTCCATAAGCAAAGATAAATATTTAGTATTTACTGACTTTTGTGTTGTTTTCAACATAATTTAAAATGTACAGTTTTTAAAATAAGTTATTATACTTACGTAAACATTTTATTACACGTATGATGTGTTTAGATTTATAGAAATATCATGAAGTACGTAAAATACTATCATTATCAGTATGTAAGTTTGTGTATATATATATATATATATAATTAAAAAAAAAGAAATACAACTTCGTATTTTAAGATTGTTTTTCTTGCCGTACTAGTGTCTTGTAAGAACTGATAAAGTTTCTCCTCCTAGCTAAGTTAAAAGGCCAAGAAAATAGGAAGTACTTTGATAGAGTAATTGGCTTAGTTCTGCAAATAAAATTAAGCAATTGATTGAAACAGATGGATAGGAGTATAGCACAAAGATCCGCATTAAGTTACAACTCTTTCCGGGGTTATTAGCTTAAGAAATAAGGAATTCAAATAGAGAGTATGTGGCTAAGATAGAAAGAAAAAGTTTAGCGTACAATTGAAATGTAAAAATAATAGAGAAAGTAATACCTGAAGTGGAAAATAAGCTTTGAAGAAATTTATTGCGAGGTAAATTTAATGTTATTCTTATATAACTTCTTCAGTCCCAGCATCGTCTGTAGAAGACACTAAACAACATTTTCAAATAATGCTACTAAGTTAAATAAAAGGCATCATTGATACCCAGAATTAGTTAATTTGTTTGGTAATAGGTAGTAATTCTAAAAAAAGTGATTCTTAGAGAACATTTTGCATTTGTAATTTACTTATGGTAAAATGAAATGGTGTTTTCCGAGAGAAAGAAAATTATTCGCTTGCGCATCTCTAAGTGTTCATATTTCTTATCATTTGTGTAATAAAAGATATCAAACACCTTGTTAAATTCCTTAAATTTGCTGTTTATGCATAACATTATTAATTTCTATCTGAAATCTTCCCACTTCTGATTTAGAACGCTGTTATTTCTGTGTCGCCTGTAGGCGACAATGAGTCATTGGCTTTCAAAATCTCTCGATTTGAAACAATAATTATGGCATATATTTTTGCTCGGAATGATATCCTTTAATTGCTAACTGAATTCACTAAATGTAGATATTTAAAGTATACAGGAAAGAATCTGTATCTGTCAGAAAATGAAATGAACCATAATTAGTGATCACTGTAATTATGTCTAATTTAAAATTTCCCAGAAATCGAATGTATTGGGCAGAGAAAACATTAACTGCCGCACTCGAAGACAACATTTCTTGGAAATATCATGATATTTCAATAAGAAACAACTTAAAACTAAGAAATTATTTAATAGTGTAAGATAAAGAGAGAGAGAGAGAAAAAAACGAATATGATAAAATTTGGACTTTTCTGCAAACAGTTTGTACAGGAATATTTTGTGATTCAAATTTTACATTATGCTAAATATTATGTAAAATTTAAATTAACTATTTTAAATTAACATTATGATGTCACTTTGACCCAATGTCTCCTTCTGGAGACACTTAATTTCTCAAAAATAAAAATAAAAATATTTTTTGTAACATTTTTCAGTACTTTTTAATGTATTTAGAACCAATTGATACGCATAATTCTAAAATTTATGGTTCAAAGTTGACCTTGAGTCTGAGAAAAAAGAAAATGCGAATAAAAACCATTTAAAATGAAAATTCTTAATTAACAATTTTAGGTGTTATATATATATATATATATATATATATGTGTGTGTGTGTGTGTGTGTGTATGTATGTATATAAGTGTGAATGTATATGTGTATATACATACATATTGTTACAAAAACATTTCTTCCTCGTTGTGTGTGGGAGTGAAAATCAAGTCCAATTCGGAGGATAACGATAAATAAAACTTTATTCATAAATTTTCAAGACAACACAAGGATAGAACATCTTGGATAATAACAGTACCAATAGATACACAGCACTTTTACAGTTTAGTAACACAAATACTTTTAACAAAGCACTATTTTAAGGATAGTCACAGTTATAACAGCAACGTTCAGCTGACCAGCTTACCAGTTCTCGCTACTAACTACTTCAGCAGTAACACTGTGAACTTCCAGAGCAGGTTCCGACGAGATGTCGGCAAATACTCGCTCCTTCTCTACAAATGCACCAGGCAAGCTTCAATTCCAAGCGCCGGCAGCTTCAGTCGATTTCCCGATCAATATCTGTAACAGAGATATCAAAGACAGAGTTCGACAGTTTTGCTAGATTTAAACTGAACCTCCAGAAGATTCACTCGGCCTCGATTCCCTGATCGATCTACAAAGCAGAATTTACAGATCAACTTGCTCCTGTGAATCAAATGATTCCTCCATTGTAGTTCTTGGTGTATTTATAACTCTTTCGGCCAGGTATGACATCACATAGGATAATTCGCGAAAGGTTTGTTACTTTCTTTCCGATTGATATTTCATTAAGGTTCCTGTACAGTCAAGATCTTTCCATTTGTCACCAAATTCAACAAAATGGTCACCAAATCCTTTGCAAAGATTAAGGGGTCATTGCTTAAGCTTCTTTTGGCTGATTTATAGCATCTCTGTAAATCTCTCTTTTCCTTTCTAAGAGAACCGTTTTAGGGAAGCGTTATCTCGTGTTCGAAACATTATTACAAACTGAAAAGCATAACTATGAGACAAATTAAAAGTTCCTTGTAATAGTTTCTAAATTTATTTCAAAATGCTAAATTTTAAAGCAAGATTATTTTTTATTTGTATTATTAAACAATAAATCTTAAGTTTTCCATGCTTCCAAAAATGTTCAATGTTTGCACTTATATCCTATAAAATCTGGTAATGATGTATTGAAAGCTCAAAAGTACACTTTAATACTAACTTCTTATATCAACATTGTTCCCCCATATCTGATTAAAATTTGAAAAATGTTAAGCACTCATATTCATTAAAATAATTGCCCCTATTTCGGAAGTTTCATCTTTTCAAGAGATAAAAGGTTTGAAACAAAGTAAAAGTTTTGAAAATTCACATCACTTATGACCTTAATATTAATTTAATAGATAAACTTGCATATTTTGTGTATTTAAGCTTTGATTGAAAATGTATAAACTTTATCTTACCCCTTCGAAATTTTTTTTCTAATTACACATCATTTATTAAATGTAAATTCGCAGTAAAAATGAATTAAAATTATTTTAATTCTGTTCCTGGAATCCTTATATACATTTTAAATGTTTATGGAACTTTTCATATATAATACAGTTAATTGCGATTTCATGGGATAGAACGTGTAAGGGTTTAATTAACAAAGTTTTGTTTTGAATAATGCAGAAATCAGAGTGAATTAAATACACTATTACTTGAAATTGACTGTTATGAATTTTATAATATAAATTTTTAATGAGAAATTAATCTTTGTTATTTCCTAAAGTTACGCTATAGAGCAATTACAGAAACATCTTTAAAAGTTATTTTTTCTATGGTATTTATTCCTCAAATAATATAAAATATTTTGGTTAAATTTCTTTCAACAATAGACTTGAATATTCTAATCATTATGTTAGCATCTAAACTTAATTATCCTTGAGATATGTTGCATTTAATAAATTGAAAATGCATATTCTGGAATTAATGTTACAGAAAATAGTTTTTATTTTATCCTTTATTGGAAAAACCAGGTGATGTATTTTCCTCTACTGTGTTTGCTACGAAGTATTAGGAGAATTATCAGATGTGTTATTTCCCCTGAGTAAGTAGTGGCACTTTCGGCAATATTTCTCTTTTTCTGCACATTTTGCTAGACCTAAACTAAGAAAGGAAAAGTACAAATAACTTTGGTCATCACTGTATTGATCTCATGAGTGTATTGAACCGTGAAATAAATGAAGCCTTATTTTTTGCTCGAAAACATCGTTATAAGCCTCGTTACTTTTATAAACAAAGTAATAAAGCTCTGCTTATATGATTCTTTTGGCAATTCCAGATTTGTAGATATTTATAACTTGAAAGGAGTACTTCAAAAATATTTTGAAATGTAATTTGATTATTAACGTATTATTTTGTGACATCTTTTATATATTTATTATTTTGTAAGACACTAACAATCTCAGAAAATACATAATATTAAATGATACATTTTTGAAAATATTACTTTTAAATAGTTATTTGTTGTATGACTTATTTTAAATGACAATCCAATTAATGAATCAATGCTCCCTTTTCCAGAAAGCATAGTTAATTAATTTCGTAAGTAGATAATATGTAAGTCGATAGGTTTTCATAAGACTGCAACATGATCCTTCTAAATCTGTGAAGAACAATTTCTACTTCATTCACATCAGCCTCTAATTCAATGACTCTTCATATCACATGACAAGATCATGATCCATTTTAGGCTCTGAAGAACATTCTTCTACTTTCTTCAGATCAACTTAAGTGATTTCACTTCATCATTTTCGACAGGTGTATGTTTTCACCGGGAAGAAATAAAATCTTTTCATCCGATCAATTCCGGAACCTTTGCAATGAAATGTCAAGCTCTAATAGATTTTTTTTGTCTATCTAAAGCACTATCTCGAGTTAAGTATAATCGTGAATGTTCTTTTATACGGCAAAGAGTTTAGTTAAGATACTGATAAAATAAAAATCTTACAATTTTTATGCTTAGAAATTATTGCGAAAAAAA
>BMAW01008506.1:0-60385 GCA_019974015.1 Nephila pilipes | reverse complement strand
TTAATGGATGCTGCACAATTTAAGTAAAATGAATAAAAATATTTAATTTAAATCTAATTTATTCCAATTAAATGAATTAAGTGAAGGGATAGTGATATGGAATAGTACATGAGCTTTGGTTGTGAGCAGAGAGGTGGAGGTGGGTAGGGGGGTGAAGTGCTTGTCCAATCAGGAAGCAGTTACTCAAGTGCTATGATTTCTAACAATCTTGGAAGGAGAATTTGGTTCTTCGTTCAGTAAAGGAGAGGGTGTTTTCCTATTGGATGAGAGGGTGTTTCCCATTGGTTGGGAGGATCGTGCGTTAATGGAGTATAAATAAGTTAGTCTAGGCTTGTTGGGGTTCTGTAATTTCGAAAATAATTTTTGATTTCTTGAATTGAGGGGTTTGGGTGGTTGGGTAGGGCATTATTAAATTTTTCAGTTAATTTATTATTAAAATATTGGAGTTTACTGTATTTTAGGGAGTTTCTGATATCTTCATTTCTATAAAACCATCTAGCTTGGGCAATCATACGTAGGATATTATTTTGTAAGATTTCTAATTTATTGTGGTGGATTTGAGCGGCCTGATTCCAAACTGGACAAGCATAGGTAATGATGGGTCGCAGATACAGTGTATAGATAAGCAACTTATATTTAATAGATAATTTGGATTTCCGACAAATGAGTGGGATTAATTTATTCGCGGC
This sequence comes from Nephila pilipes, assembly GCA_019974015.1. NCBI lineage: Eukaryota > Metazoa > Arthropoda > Arachnida > Araneae > Nephilidae > Nephila > Nephila pilipes. The sequence goes on along the minus strand of BMAW01008506.1, from coordinate 59,696 downwards.
AGGTCGGAATTTTTCTTGTAAATATGTAATATGTTGGTGGAAAGTGAGTGATTTATCAAGGATTATGCCAAGATATTTGGCTTTTTGAGACCAGGGGATTGGTGTGTTGTGAATAATAATTTGTGGTGGTATTGATCTTGAATGTTTTGTGAAAAAGACGGCTTCCGTTTTTGTTACATTGAGTGCTATTTTCCATTTGGAAAACCAGTCTTCTAGTGATGATATGTGTCTGTTGATATGGTGGGTGATTACTTTGGTGTTTCTGTGTTTTGCTAGTATCGCTGTGTCGTCTGCAATGCGATTTTTCTAATAAGTCAAAAGTAGTGTTAGCACAGTGTGACCAGACCGGGCTAGCATAGGTCAGAATAGGTCTTAGAATCAGGGTGTAGATAAGCATTTTATTACGTCTGCTTAAAGCAGATTTACGCGAGATAAGGGGGAAAGGCCGTCTGCTTAAAGCAGATTTACGCGAGATAAGGGGGAAATTTTTATTAACTGCAGATCTGTACTGCTTTTTAATTCGTATTACATGTTGTTTGAAAGTGAGTTTTTTATCCAACGTTACACCAAGATATTTAGTGTCTAGAGACCAGGGTATATTTTTGTTTTCCAGAAAGATGTCTGGTTCATTTCTTATGAATCCTCGTGAGAAGAAGACGGCCTCTGTTTTGGAAACATTCAGGGCGATTTTCCAAGTAGAGTACCATGCTTCTAGTATCTGTAAGTGTTCGTTTAGTGCTTGGCCTATGTTAGGTGATTTTTTATGTTGTGCTAATATCGCAGTGTCATCTGCATACATGCATAGTTTTGTTTCTGGGTGTGTAGGGATGTCGTTCACGTAGTAATTAAACAAACTTGTTGAGAGGATTCCTCCTTGTGGGACTCCGGCTTCTATTGATCTTGGATTTGATAGTTTTTCATTTACTGTGACTTGGAATTTTCTATTTTGAAGGTAGGAGCTGATTATTTTTACTAGATATGGTGGGGTGTTGTACTGTATCATTTTATATATTAATCCAGTATGCCAGACTCGGTCAAAAGCATTCTGGATGTCCAGGAAAACCGCTCCAGTTTTCTTCCCTTTGAAGAATCCTGTTTTTATAAATTCTATGACTCTTGAGTAGTTGGTGGCTGGTGGATAGTTTTGGTATGAAACCATGTTGTTGGTGGATAATTACATCTTTTTCTTGGAGGAAGTTGGAGAGTCTATTGTGTATGATCTTTTCTGCAATTTTGCTTAATATTGGAAGTAGGGATATCGGTCTGTAGTTGCTTGGTAGGGTGGGATCTTTTCCTGGCTTCAGGATCGGGATGACTACGGCAGTTTTCCAGGGGGTTAGGAGGGATTACCCAGTCATGCCAACCATGAGTTCGAAAAATATCATCGCAACAAAACTTTATTTACTCTCCCCTCCGACATTTTTAAGAAGCACAAATATATCAATTAAAATAAGTTACATAAAAAAAATTCACAAATGTAGTCCACGTTTCATTTGGTTGGAAAAAGTTAAGAAGTTGAAAAAAAATGGGGTGATGAGGCAAAGAGGATGTCTAGTAAGTATTAGAATATTATCCAACTAATGGACAGATTTGCTTTGTTCATTATAATCGAAATTCACAAGTACAGTTACAATACTGAAAACAAAAAAGCGGACAGTAATAAGTATTTGTTAAGATATATATTAGATTACGTACTTATTAATTTCAGACCAAGGTTGCAAGTCTTTTCCATTACTTCCATCAAAATTAGATGTTGGCTGAATCACAACAGAAAAAAATGGATCTTGGAGTTCTTTAGGATATTCGTCACTTTTCCTGCAAAAAATGAATAAGATATTTCAATTTTTCTCTTACAGAAAATGAGGTGCGTAAAATGAAACCTTATAAGATTATTATATAAAGATCTGCTTAGGAAATGCATTCAAAAAGCAATATTTTTTTAATAATAAAGAGCAAAGGAAATATTTTGTTACTACGGATATTATTAACTGTAAGTATTTCGCATAACGAAATTTCTCAAAAGCAGAAGAAAAAAATTTACCCCGGAAAAAAAACCAGTTAAATGCTAAAATTTGCATTTAAGGTGATAAATATAACTATTCAAGTTTGTAACGTTAGGCTAATCGCGATTTTCTTTTGACTATTATAAGTCTTTGGGATCTATTTTTGTATCATTTAAATTAAAATTTCGCTCCAATAAAATGAAACATGAAAATTAGGTTGAATTTAAGAGTTCAACGAATACAGATTTAAAGAAATATATATATATATATATATAAACGAAGTAGAATTGAATAAAAAGTCAGTATTCGATAAATGTTTGATAACAAAAATTGCAATGTAACAAGAGAATATATCGGTAGCGGACCAACTTCGAATAAAGATCCTCTGAGAAAATAAGTCCATATAGGACGGACCGAGATTTACCATCCGAACCCTCAATCATATCGGTATTTCTCATTCAAACCCACCCAAATGAGTTGGTAAGAGTAAACTTTGATTATTATTCCGAACTTTAATTCAGACGCGTCGAGGAAAGTAGATTTTGAGAATGAGTCGAAAAATATTAAACAGGATTAATAATTATCTGGCGTCTCTTGTGTATTTATTTACATGAGATTAAAAATGATAGCTTAAGTAAATGAAAGGGAAGAGTTACAAAATCCTAACAAAGGATACCAATACTTACCTCTGTTTAATAGCTGCCTCGATGATTTTGTCCTGAGCTTCCTCGCTCTGCTTTACTTTTTCCACTAAAATAAAAAATTTATATTATTTTTTCCCTTTCCTTGAACAAAAGTTTGAATGTGAAGTATAGCACAACTTTGACAAAATAGAAATAATCATAACATGTTATTTTAAATCAAATTTAACGATGAATGTTATGAGAAAATAAGAAAATATAAGCTAAAAGTTTGTTTTTGTATTGATTACATGTACCAAATGTATTAATATTATAAATACTTACTAAGCAAATAAGGGGAAGAAAGAATTTAAAGCCAGTGAAAACTTTTTTCAACCACTTCTTCCAAGATTATTGAATACATGCTATACAAGCTGATTTAGAAAGATTGATGTAAAGAAATGCGCTTTTATTTTTTGCCAAGCTTTTACGTATTTACAAAGTTTAACTGTAAGACGTTTTTAAGGGAAAAGAAAACTTTTATTCCAAAGCGAAAATTCGAAAACGTTTATCGGAGGTATAAAAATAATTAACTCTGAAACTAAGAATTCATAATCAAAGCATTGTTTTTTACTTGAATACTTTGAAATAATGTTTGTATTAATAACACATTGATCAAATACTCCATAGATATTTAAATTTTCGTTTTTTCATCTAACGCGCAAAACGAAATCGTTGTGGCGAAACAGTTTTAAGTATTATTCATTGTAATAATAATACTTAAAATGCACAATCAGATAACATTTGCAAAGATTGTCTAAGCGCTAAATACATACTTAAAATGCACAATTACAATTTACCTGAAAGGGAAAAAATGCAACAATTATATATATATATATATATATATATATAGTTATAAAGAGAGAGAAAGACTTTTAGCCTTTACCGCGCGAAATTATTTTCACGTAAGAAAATCTTTTTTTCTGGCAATATTTTCACAGGCATAAAAATAATTGTAACACAAACTAGTACTCAATTCAAGACAATTCCGTCATAATGAAACCATTGCTCACTTATAAAATCAGCGGGGTTGTAATGCTCTTGAATAGTCATTCCAATTTTGCTGAAAAAATCCACAACTTTATTGGTATCTCCGAAGTAAGCCACCTTCAAAAATAATAAAAAAAATATTTATAAGACAAATGAAATTGCGTAAAAGTAAAAGTAAAATATATGTCAGGAAGTTTTTAGCATAATGAGAGTGAAAAATAGAATGCGACACACACCTGACCATTGCATAGTAACAGCAATTTGTCAAACATGTAAAAGATCTGGCTAGAAGGTTGGTGAACAGTAACTACTAATGTCTTGTTGTTCTCACGGACAATTTTTTTCAAGCAGTCCATCAAAGAAAAGGCAGTGAAAGAGTCCAGTCCTGATGTTGGCTCCTAGAACAGGAATGTGTACTTTACAGAAGGGAGAAAATTAATCAAATTCTCAATTTGTACTTTTATATCATCCATTACGATTTTTAACCATGATACAAGAAACGTTGAACTGCTTTTATGACTTATAATTAATTTTTAAACTTTATTTTATTATTAAAAGTTCGTAGTCATACCTTTATACAAGAAGAAAGTGAACGTGATTTTATTTTAAGTATAAACACGTTTTAGACTCGTATCCCGTGCTATATTATTTAAAAACCATTCATGTAATTTTTAATGTATTTTTTATACAGTAAATACACTTACATCATTAATGCAATGCTACAAGAAGTAAGTAACTGATCATTAGTAATATATCAATGTAATAAAAAAAATACATATGCATTAGGCATTCTGATACAATATGAAAGAATGGCGTTTATCGAAATGATAGCACAAACTAATAAAAACCTTAAAAATATTCAAGTATCAAAGATAAGAGCTGTTGGTCAGATATAATGGGTAAGAAATTTACACAGGTTTTTATAAAAATTTACAGTTTTCATACAAGATAAATCAAATATTTGAAAATGTATACTTACATCAAGTAGCATAAGGGATGGATTTTGAAGAAGCTCGTTGGCAATATTAGCTCTTTTCTTTTCACCTCCCGATAAACCCCTTTTTAAGACATCACCCATAACTGAAATTGAAATTTTAGATTAATAAATACAGGTTTCTATATAAAGCATACTGCTTTTTTTTTTTTTTTTTAAATACAAAAGGCAATGAAACTTGGATAATTCGAAGTTTAAGAGACCAGAAAAAGCTCAAATTATTTAAAAATTAGAATTATATATTTTCCTGTAGAACAGAGGTTTATTTTATAAAAAGTTAAACACCACGATTAAAGATTTAACACGCTAACTTTATTTTTTAAAACACATGTAGATTTGAAAGTATTTATTTATATTTTTCAATTAAATCAAATATTTTTACTAAATACCTTACGTTTCAACATTTAAAAAAAATTACTTGCCTCTTTGAATGCAGTTTTTCAATCATTTCAAATAATCCCTGATTATCAAGTGACGAAAAAATATTTATAATCTACATAAAACTAGCCTTCAAAAAATCACCAAATTTAGGTATATGTATCATAACTTCTGCAACACTATATATAGGTGGGGACTTTTCGTGGTCCTCCTCATCCGCAAATACTCCATCCTCCTCGTACGAAAAACCCGCATTATCCAAATCAAAATTCGAACAAGGAACCATTTTTCTACATGGTTTTAAGGCAGAATTTTGAGCTAGGGTAAGAGTTTCGAATGATCGGAAATCTCGAAATGTACTAGTTCGGTGGCAAGAATGCATTGGGCAGTAAATTTGTTAATACTTGTTTAGTATGTATGCTTCACGTGAAAGGCAATTGAATTCATCTCATCATCCAATCTTATCTGTTTTAAGGGAACAGAAATAAAGTTTTAAAATGTGCCGCTTTTCTTCTACATGGCACAGTTCCAAAAAAGAATGTGAAATGTCATTTTGCACGGTGCAAGATGTTCCTTTGCTCTGCTGCCATATCTATTTCAGACAGAGAAGTTCACTAATCCTTTATAGCCAGCGAGATTCAATGTGATTTGGCAGATTCATTGTGCCCAAGTACGAATTCCACTTCGAATACGTCACGTCCAGGTTCGCACGTGGTGGAACCGGCAATGATCGAGCTATTTTCTTGGTGTGAATAAGCTAAAATATTTGTTTACATTTTCAATTAATCGGGCGATGAACCTTTTTTTAAAAAAAAATTCAAAGCACTTTCCACGATTAAAGCGATATGTTTTAAAGGAAATCTCATAAATGCATTTAAGTGTTTACATAATGCGTAAATGGGCAAGTCATTGAGGTAAGTAATAAAACACACAACTTTGTTTAACGTTATTGAATATTTATCATTCCCTTTAGCAGAAATATTTTACTCAAGGAAATGATTTATATGGTGCAGAGACAAATTGCATGTTTTTGCCAAAACTTACTGAGCTAATTAAAGAAGCCAATTCAGCAATCATTAATATTGATTAAGCTCATAATTTTATACGATGCAGAAAACACACCAAAAGGCGCTAATACGGTTAAACTGAAATTAAAAATGAATCAAGGAAATTAATAGAATCCTTAAAATATTGTTATGTTTAAAAGGATACGCACATGAATAAGCTATACACTCGACGAAAATTACATCAGATGAGAAAAGCGGCACGGAATCAGAAGAAATATCATACAGTTGAGATTTAATAATTTATTTGATGCAAACACGTGGCTTTGTACTTATTTACCAAAATGAGCATTATATAAATTTCCTTCAGTGGTTCCGTTTGAAATAATATGTAACAATAAGCCAGTGACGACGGAATTCACAACACTGAATCATGATTAAGTGATAACGTCACATTCTACAATGTAATCTCATTCAACTTTCTAAAAAGGAACAGTACTGAGACCTAATGATTTTAACACGGTAACTTTCATTAGTGCACTCGATATTGGTCAGAAATAAACCTCCCCCAAACTAAACCGAAAGTTGAACTATCAATCGGGCAACAGCTTACCCTTTTTCTTTTAAAGCGCTATGTATGGAAAAAGGATACTCCATAATTCTAGGAGGGGGAAAGGGATAGTTACATTTATATAAGTGTTACAAGTGTGAGTAATATGACATTTCAGGAACAAACGACAACAGTAGCAGAATTTCTTTCATCTCCGTCTATAAGAAAACAAATTGCTAATTTGTTAAATGCTAAGTCTGATCAAAAATCGTTACAAAATAAAAGCGAAAGGAAAGAATGCGAAAAAAAGAGAGAGATAACGAACATTAATAAGATGTTACGTCTCGACGCCCAGACAAAGGTGACGCCTAATAAAAAATAAGATTAATTACCCGCACCCGAAAACAATATGTTAAAATTTCGTGTGACGACATGACATTGGAGAAGCGAGGAGACAAACGACAGATTGGTAGATTGCCAAACCACCACACAACTCGGTTTCACGGAGTCTAAAAACACACTAACCTTCCAGCCTCAGTTCATGACACTTGGAACTTAGCCTTCATTTTGGAACAGAGTGGGCCTTTTGTAAACAGAGAAGCATTTGCGTGAGTTTTCGAGATATATGAATGCAGTGACGAAGATTTATGTTGTAGTGTTTGTTATGCTTCAAATTTTATGCTAGTAAATATCAAGTATAATAAATGCACAATCGCTTAAAGTTTAAAAATAAAAGTCAGTTAGTGGTTTGATGGACTTCAAAATGGTTGGACAGTATCTCTGATAACAAAGTATATGGTTGAGTTTTTACAACTGATATAGGTTCTAGGGTATTTTCATGCCCTTGTAGTGGCTTGTTATTTGTCTCAATATTGTGGATGTTATTGATCTGGAGCAATTACTGTATGTAAATAGGTCTTCAGAGGTTGGTTTAAAAGTGTGCTGTTAGCCACATCGTTTGCCTCAGTCATTGTGATGCTAAGAGAAGCCTGGTTCATATTTCGAGTTTTCTTGACTAGCAAGTCTGCACATTCACTGCCATCTATGTTGACAAGTGTAGGGATCCATTGAAGGTCACGGGATTTCCCTTCCTTGCGCAGTTGTTACAAGTGCATCACATATGACATGAGTGATGTTAGTTGCACCATTTTTAATTGCCTCTTGAGCAAATTTTGAATTAGAGAAAATAATCAAAGACCTATTAACGTTGTTCACATTTGAAATTTACGAAAATACCTTTTTTTATGTTTCATTTTATTCCTATGAATTGATGCAATTATAGAGCAAAAAAACTTCTTAACATGGCAACTTTTAACAGCGGTTGATCAAAATGAATTTTTGAATTTATATACAAGATAGTAAAACTTTTTATAAAAGCATCGCACGGTCAATACACAGGAAATTGAAGTTTTATATTTATGTTTTCATATCATGGCACCTCCGAAACATAAAGATAAGTTGGGCTAATCTCGATTTTCTCTTCACTTACCTAGGGACTTTTTAACAATTTGAATCGCATAAAATTACAATTTCTTCCCCGCCAAATGAAACGTGATAATGTAAATTAGATAAGAAATGTAATGAACTGAATTGGAAATAGTGATATATAAATGAAACAAAATTGAAAGGTTAGAGAAGGGAGATAGATGATAATGACAGGCTGATAGATAATTGTGGATTTGATTGATACAGCGCAATTAATCGTTTAGAATGAAGCGAATCCTAGCTCAAGTATTAAGATTTGAATCTACTGCTATTGGAGAAGTGTTTGAATCAGAACGAGAGATTGGTAAGTTGACCTCATTATTAGAAAAGAAACTAGGATTCGAGAGAGAGCGAACTAATTACCTATTCTTCAGAGTCAATAAAGTGCTTAGCCTTTCTCTTACGTATCAATAATTGGAGTTTTGTAATTATTGACTATTTATTAGACTTATAGAGATGGCGGTAGAATTAAATGACGAAGGTTGCACATATTCTAAGACACAAAAATAAAGTTAATACAACAATTCACTGATATTTTATCATTGATATGATATATTGTATTTTTCCCATTGAAGTTTTCTAAATCGTAAATGGCTTCTGATCCCAACTAGAAAGGAAACTAAAGTTGAACTATATCATCAGATATATTGCATTCCTCTACGAAAGAACACTTCCAAAGTAAGCTTTACAAGACGGCAAAATCAATCTGAAGATGAGAAAAGACATCTCGAAACCACCGGATGTTACTCACAGATAACACTTTCACTAGTAAATAAGCAAGGAATACAAGCAAGATAAAATGTGATGTGTAATGGGGGGAAAGACCGCCGGATCAACCCGTTCTGCACACGCCGGACGTACACGAGGAATTGCGTAAGCGGCAGTCAACTTTTTTTTTTCCTCCCAGTCGTTTCTCAGATCAGCGAAATCTCATATTACCCCACAGCAAAATGAAGTTTTCAAGCTTCGGTTAGTAAAGTTTCTTATGGGCACTTTCAATTACAGATGGCAACACCGTTCGGTGAAAAAATGATTTCAAGTTTATGGAATATAACAGCTATTCCAGTCATGAATTAATTACAAAAAACGTCATCTAAGTATATCGGTGAATTAATAATAAGGATTTACAATGAAAAATTATTCCTTCAATTGCTTCTATGCATGATCATTAAAAATGAAACATGATATTTGTGAACGAATTTTTATAAAAGAAAATTTATTTAAGAAAATCGTAATAAACGCGCTTAAACTACAAACAAGTTATGAAAAATTCGATTACGTCGTATTAAGTGATCTAATTATTTTCTGAACATGGATAAAGTTTTTTTAAAAAAAAACAGTTCAAAAGAATCTAGTTTTAAATAATTAATTGACTTTTTTTATTGCAACTGATCATTGATCAAAAATAAAATAACCATGTGTATATTCATTTAACTATTAGCATAAATATAATAAATCAGTGGTATCATGTCTTGAAAACGTTTAATATATTAACACGATCTCAGTTTCAAGGGCGGGGACGGTACAATTTTTTTTTTTTTTAATTTTTAATTGTATTGATGACAAAAATCACATTAATTAAAAAAGTTTCTTTACTTTTTATGTTTATTAATAAAGTTCATTCTTTCAGAACCAAAAGAAATGCACACTTCGAATTGAATAGCAGTTCAAAATTGCAAGAAATTCTCGCAACTTCAGTAGTCACCACCGACATACTGATTCCAAAACAAAACAGATGAAAAGTAAAAATCCAAACACATGTTCGCAGACCGCGACACGAAACATGCAACGTGAAGAAGATTCAGCACTATATAACAGGTTGAAACCAATAAGTTAAACGTGCTTGACCTAAAAACCTTGGCCTGAAAACTCGGATTCACACAAAAGCACGAGCCATAGAAAGAAAGAAAGAAAGAAACCAAGCATTACACAGCACTCGAGATGTTTCTGTAGAGCAAGAGAAGCATAAGAGGGTATTGGGAAGTCACAAAAACGTGTAAGCAAAAAGTATTAACTTGCAACCAGAGGGTCATTAACATCGCAAAAGACAAGAGAGGATGCAAAAGGGGAAAAAAATTGCGGTTTTTCATGTGCCCACTGGCTCAGAAGTTTTCCAAGAACTCCAGAGAACGTTGGCCTGTTGTAACAATTTATTTCTCCCAATGGTTCTTACTTTTATAGCTAAGTCGTGGAGTTTACAGGTACGAGTGTAGGCAGTGAGAAAGCCGCTTACTATTACGACTATTTTTGTTTATTCTATCAGCATATAACACGTAAGGATATCGCCAACGACACGAAAACAAATCACGCACGGAATGATTTTGACAACTACCCACTTTTTAAGCCACTCCTGCATTGTCAAAAAAAAAAAGTGATTTACCAGACCAGTCAACATGACTAAATTTTACATTTCGTTTAGAAAATAATAAAACATAATAGTAGTATGATTATTTATTAATTTGTTTCCCTCCGACTCGGACACATCTAAATGCACATTTTGTAGTAGAGAATACGAAATTAGTGTTATTTTCAAGATTTTTTTTTTTTATCTACCTCAGGTAAAGCCTGATAGACGGACTTTAGACCTGGAATTTACCCACATAATCATTTACAAAAGATTAGAATAATTACTAATGCTGAATAATAAGAAAATGATTACAGGTATATTATTACAGTTTATAATTGTAAAATGATCTATAGAGAAAAAATAAATGAGATACTCTAATCGAGTATCAAATGAAAGAACAGTAGATTTAACCTATGAAAAAGAAACTGAAGATGACAAACGGCTACTAGAGATGATAAAAAGAGTATTCATAGAAGAAAAGTGAGAATTTATTATTCATATTACTATAGTAAATATCATGTTTGAAATAGCCAGTCATTTTGACTGTTTTAGGAAGGAGCATGTATAAAAAAATCTCGGTATATCTAGAGTTAACAAATCATCTTGAATTTTTTTATTTTTGTTATAATACGTTCAGTGCAGTTCATGTTTAAAAATAATTAATCCGATTGGTTGAAGAGTTTTGAATGAGCCTCGTAACCAAAAAATAATAGTAAAATAATTACATTTTCAAAGACTTTGTTCACGTTTTAAACAATTTCATTTTTTCAAGAAAATCCATTAGATCATCGTCATAGTTATATATTATATATCGGGGAGAAGGTATTTAAACGCCATTCATAACAACTCTTTATCAGAGAAGCAAAAAATTTTTGCACTTCCTATATTTTAAAAAACCCGACATATTTACCCAAATGATGTTAAAAATTATTTAGCACAGAAGCATTTACGACTACTTCCATAGCAGCATAAAATAGCAATCGAGAAGAAATCGAATATTAGATTTCAGTGCCAAAAATACACACACCGGCAAAGAATTTTAAAAAATATATTACGAATTGTCGTTCCCACAGAGAACTCGCGAGTTTCGATTAGAGAAGTTCTCAATAAATGCCTATTATTTCAATTCCCGATATATATACTTCTCTGAAACAGTAATACTTAAAATTTTAATTTAAATGTTACGTGAGCCATTTCAAAATTCGACAGAGCGTGCACGACCTTCAAAATTATCCGCAGACCACATCCCATAGCAATTACCTTCACACACACAAAAAAATGTATAAAGAGATTTTTAAAAAGTGTCGCAACCCAAAACGACGCATCCTTGAAAATCATTAACCAGAGCGATTTCTCACCCTCGCCAATACAGATAACTACTGCACACAGGGTTAAAAAAAAATTTCTTAATGCACCTGAACAAAGACGAAAAAAGGAGTGCGATAGCGCACGGAGAGCACTGATTAATGACGTAATTTTTCATAGCCCAGATGAAATGGTCGATGTGACACTTGGACGGGAAAGGAAGCATATAACCTATTTACTCCGATCGCACCTTTCATTTCCTCAGAAAATAGCCGTTACGTGTGGCCTTGAACCTCAATCTAGAGAAAGCTCGGCTGTCTACACACACACATACACTCTTCGTCCCGGTCCCTAAGACGAGTTCTTAGAAGGAAAGAACATATAATATGGACATTTTCTGGCGCCTTGAACCCTACAGGGAAGGTCCTTTTTTATTACTAGTACCACTACGCAGCATTCAAAGAATTTCTGCAAGAAGTGTCCTACTAGAGAAGCTCTCTAGGTAAGTGGGGGATGATTGCCATGCAATTCGTGCAATCCTAGCAGTGAAAAGAAAAGAATGGGCAAGGCGACATCATTTGCATGTTAAACACGAAAGCGCTTAAAACCAGATTAATTTTATTTCCCGACTCACCACAGTCTGATACACATTTATTTTGTGTATATTATTTTACTATTTCTGAAATTATGTAATTAACAAAGCTCGGCTGGTTAGGTATTCTTTGGCGAACGACGAGGTTTTTATATTTAAGATATATATGCAAATGAGACGATCCATCAGTTGAAAGATGCTACTCATGTTCCTTTAACTAACTATATATCCCATCCTTTAAATCATGCGCTCGAAATTGCAAGCTATTTATCATTACTGTCAAGACGGAAATTAAAACACTCAGACTATTTTAAGATTGCAGTAAACGTTAATCCCGTGCAGCAACAGTAGATTTTTGTCACACAGTAAAGGTAAAGAACATCAATGTCATTCAAAAAATCATTGGAAAGTATTTTTCCGGCTGTATGAATAAAAGTAACAAAATGGTTACGCTTCAATTATTACTAATAATATTGAAATAGTTTTTTTTTTCAAGGTGGTTGAGCATTTCATAATTCTAGAATAAATGACATTGAAATATCATTATCTATTTCATATTTTCAATATTTTAATTTCCGTTTTGTTGTACAGAGATTAAATTTTTTTCAGTGTGTTTCCATTTCAGTAAAAGGTGGCATAATAATTTATTGAACTTCTTATAGTTTTTGATTTAAAAAATTTGAAAATTTTAATATTAATTCTCTGTCTTTAAGGCAAATAGTGTATGAAAGAAATTTAAGACAAGATATCTGAAAACTTGGACGTTTATTCGTTATTGCCTGTGGAAATACTATACAATAATTTTTATAGCAGGTTTCATTTGTGTTATCAGTGACTGTTCTGCGAATGTTTTGAAGCAGTTTATCACTAGATGGATATAAAATACGTTACTGATTTTATTATTTAAAACATGCTGGTAAAAAATTCTTCAAGCTTATAAACTATTGAAAATGAAAGTTCCATAAATATTTATGACAAAAAAATTCAAATTCACCATAATGACATTTATAATTCGCGTCAAGATAACGACGTACGCGGTCATCCGCATAAAACACTTTCTAGTTCCTTCACTACAAGGGAGAAGTAGGTCAATGAAGGAAATAATATTTAAAATAACACAAAAGAATGGCATAAATAATAGTTTCAGACTATACTTCCAACCAACGATTATATGAATTACAGCTCCATATTTCGAAATGTTTCAAGTATACACCTTTTCTTCACTTCAATTTCTCCGATAGGAATATAAAAAATGAAATGCGACTAAGACTTGAACACAGCATTTAAAAAATGGAATGAGAGATAATATATAACACGCTCTCTTATGTTTATGCTTATTTTTTATTGCGATTCGACGTCACTAAAATTTACAACAGCAATTATATGTTTCGTTTCACTAAGCCGTCCTTGTATTTTTGCGATAAAACAGAGGCATAAAATAAATTTCCTCTGCATTTCATCATTACATTCTTTTATTCTTATTATTATTGTAATCTTTTTACTTGCTAGTAGATTTAAATAAATATGAAAATTAAAGTACATGCAACAACAAAAAAATACATAAATTGAATCCGGGGAGGTGGATAAACGAGTTATTCAGTTCTTAGTGGTAAAATGTATTTTTATTTTCTTATTTAAAACAAGTGCCGTGATACATACATTCAAATAAACTTGCAGTGCATGTATCAAAAGGTTGCAATTTATGTTCAGAAAAATATACGCAATTAAAAAAGTTCAAATAACAATTTTCTGTAGAAAATTTAAGGTAGTATTGAAGGATATTTTCTATGTAATCGTATCACCCTAATTTTAAACATTATATCCAAAAGGTCTCATAGTTTCTTTTCAACTAAGTGAAAAACGATAGAAAAAGTGAAAATTTGTTTAAGAGTTTAGTTACCTATGTGTAAACATTGGGAAAAATACCTCAACATTTTACCGATTTTTTCCCCCACAGCAAAGTAAATATGGGGTCGAGGTTAGGCGAATCAATAATAAAACATAAGCTTACTTGTGTCTTGACATGCCCTCAGATCAAGAAGGTCTACAATGAAATCCACTTGTCTCATCTTCTGTTCATAGGGCATACTGTCAGGCAGTCCCAGCCTGGCGGAAAACTAAAAAGAGATGAATGTAATATATTAATTTTGAGAGAAAAACCTTCCCGTAGTGAAGATGACAGAAAGAAATGAATTTATTCGCGTATTATATAATTCAAGGCAAGTGGAATAAAATTAACGCCGAAAAAATTTCATACAATAAAATAAAAATTTATTTTTGTACATGCGGACCATTTATCACATTATGCAAATCAGTATAGAAACGCGTACATGAAATAACAAATACTACGGAACATAGCATATACAGTTAATTATTTGATCTCAGGGCGATAATTTTACAGATACATTAGCAGCCTCATTAGAGTTTGGAAAGATTAAAATACCTTAAATCCAAATATTAATGGAAATCACGCTTTCCTCTCCGTCTTGATACTACATATGTGTGTTTACATTTCCAGTTTAACTATTCAGTTAAATTATATAACATATTATATTAAAGCCCTCGTCTTTTTCCTTAAAATTCGAAAATTTTATTCATTTTCACACCCAACGATTAAACGTACGATATATGATTCGTTGTATTACGACTGTCAAAATGTCATAACGTAACAAAAAAAAAGCATGGTTTTTACTTTTCTCACTAGTTATATACAAATATAGCAATTGGCTCATAATTAAATTTGGATAGCTCGACATGAAAAATGCGGTGACAGCATGATAATGTTCAAATGTACTATGTTCAGATTAAATTCAAAAAAAAAAATAAAACTATTTTTAAAAAAAATTGCAAAAAATCAATCTGTGGAGCCTGGCCTTCAAAACGAGTGCCGTGTGCGCTATGCCGCTCAAGGCACTAATTTAATCAATATAATAAGCTGATATATACGTTAAACCTCACTTTTTTTAAAGTATGGATAAGAGATGAAAGCAACACCCGCGAGGAAGTACAACACTCTCTTAAGTTCACCACCATATTACGTGATGGCTTTCAGAATCAGAATTGAAACTCAATGATTGGTACTGCAGCATAAAGTGCTTAATAACTTAGCGAATTACAATTTCCATCCAGAGAAAAATGTTTGGATGTGAATGTGATTAAAAGTCGATATTTGTTTCATATAATTCAAAAAAAAAAAAAAAATTAATACAATTCTTATAAAAAAAACTTTTGTATAATTATTTTAAACTTTTATTTGCTTTTGTACAATTATCTTTATAAAAAAAATATAATCGAATAGATTCGGAACGCAGCGGAAACTGCAAAATATTTATATTTCAAACAAAAAAATAAGAACTACATTACGTTGTTATAAACCATTGTCCCTTAAAATACCGTAAGAATATGCCGTTTCCTTTGCTGCGTGTGATTTTTATTGTCATACTAAGAAAAACCTTGAGAAAAATAAGATCAACGCTCTCATACCATGCATCGCAAATTCCGTACTTCTTTTCTCTTATAATTGGTAAACGTGTCACTGGGATATTTTTTTTTTCAACTTTCTTTTCTTTTTACGTCAATTAGGCAACTCTGTGTTACTAATGGCAACAGTAAAAAAGAAATGTCTCATGCCCTTCGTACAATGAATAGCAATATCATTGCTTTTTCTTAGGTCTCAAATCTTGTTCGCTTTTAGGTTCCACTAACTGAATCTTAAAAAAGGAAACCAGTTTACAACTGTCATATTGAGGAAACTTTTTTTTTTCCAGAATAGAGGCGAAGACAGAGAAAATTTTTATTTATTTTTTTAGTGTATTTCTGTTTTCTATTCCCCCCCCCCCCCACTTTTTCCTATTTTCCCCTTAGACGATTTCTTTCTCGCTGGCGTCGTATAGTCGCGGCTATTCCATAAATCCCTGGCCGTTTGTTGACCACTGACCCAAACGAATGTTTATTCACAAGAAATGTCGTATACTTTTTAGAGGGTTATTCTAACATTAGTGAATGCGACCTTGATAAAAAAAAAAAGCATAATGCCAAAAACATTTTGGACCTTTCTACCCCTTTGTTTTTTGCAGCACAAAAGATTTGTTGTACATGGTTCACATTTCGCTTAATGCCAAGGAGCGAAAATTCAAATTTGGAGAAAAAAATATTCATTAACATATAGCATATTATGTACAATTCATTTCTGTAAGAATATCTATTTTTCTAAAATGTATTAAGTTCTATATTCCAATGCTAAATGAATTAGCAACTTTACACATCATGAAAAATTTCAATTTTTTCCCCCCGATTTAAAAATGTCTTCTATTAATATTATTCAACTTAGCTCAAAATCGAAAAGCATTTTTGAAATAGTAAAATACCCTTGTATAGCGTTACATTTTATTCTACCTTTTTTTTAAAACTGTATATTATTTACGCGTCATATTTTATCTCCAAGCTTATGGAATTAAAATAAAATTTTAACTTCTCATGTCGAATGGAAAAATTTGCAAATTAATCAAATATTTTAGAGCTCGTAGGGGGGCACGGTATGATAAAAATAAATATAAATGATCAAAAAGTCTTGAGCCCTATTGTGAGCCCTATTCTATTTCTTGAGCCCTATTGTGAGGTTAAACAAAGATTACTCAAAGAATGTAGTATGATTAACTTGTGGAAGATTTAATACAAATATAGTTATTTAACTGTGAGAAAGTATTCTTCGTTTGGTTAATTTCCCTGAACAATAGGAAATGAGAATTTTTAGACAAGGCTGGTTCTAATTTTAATTATGATCGGCAGCATAAATTATTATTATCATTTTTTAAGAGAGAGAAAAAAAGCGACAAATAATTATTCTAAGCTAAATAATAAATGGAAATAAAATTGTTCTCAGATTGAATGGGAAAAAATTGGCACTAAAATTAAAGTAAAAAATAATTTTGGGATTCAAGTAATAGATCTCCTTTCTTTTAGAAAGACAGAGTAAAACGGTCACTTAATAAATTACATAAAAAGAACCTGATGTGATAAAAATTATTAATAACTGTGTATTATAAAACAAGCATAGGAAATGTTTATAATTAGTATAACTATGAAAATATAATTCCAAAATTATCATAACGGTCAAGATATCAAACGAATAATTCATTCGAATAACAAATTCTATTTCTTCCAGTCTTGAAAACATCTACCTTAAAAGTTCCAAAATAATGCACATTTACTTTTATATGGAATACAAAATATAATGAAAAAATGAAATAAGATTCTTTCCAAAACAGCAAAAAAAAAAAAAAAAAAAAAACTTTTTGCGGTCGAAGGAAACTACACTTCGACAGAACAATCGACGGCGGCAATTTTTTGAAAAGTTGCCATTGAAATGTCATTTCATAGAAAGCAACAGAAAAAATAACAAACGAAAAGCTACAATAAACCTGACATTTTTTTTTTTTACTGTTGTTGTCTTTTTCAGCTTTGCTTTCTTATAAAATATATCAGCTTTTGTAAGTCAGTGGAACTTGGCAAAATGTATACGTCTGTATTTTTGAGAAGATATCTTACTTTACGGAAATTCTCGATAACAATGGCTTTTTTATGTTCTGAACCGAAACATAACTGTAAAAATGTGAAGGGTTGAAAAAATTTAATTTTCGTAACATTGTGATAAACCTTGGAAGCTTTTTCTTTAAACTTTCCGTTGTATTATATTTTGGAAAAACGTACGTTAATCGCGTTACCTGAATCCAGTATTAAAATGGGACCATTAAAACGAAGGATTGTTCGATTTGCTTCAGAATCGCACGCCATTTTTCATGCAGTCTGTCTCATAAATTGTAGCTCTTTAAAGGTATCTCTTTTTTTTAAAAATAGAAACTGATAATTTCTTTGGAATGGCTGCATGGAAGCAGATCTCAAGGGAATCAAACGACAGAATCTCCTATCGCCTGATCAAAGACCGATGGAAGACACTTATTGAAACAACTTTTGTCTTGGTTGTCAGTGGAACGTAGGAAAAAGTAATTTCTTATACAAATCATACACAAAAAAAAACTTGTTTTATAATTTGGAAATTTTCATTACACGAATTCAATAAGAGATGAATAATGTCATAAAAAATATTTCAAAATATGTCCGTATTTATCTAACATCATAAGTCTTTTTTTAGAATAACTTTTACGATCATCATTTAATATAAAAAAGAGCCAAACTAACAAGAGCCATTTCTAAATAGTTCACAGCGATACAAAAAAAAAAAAATTACAATACAATACAGCACCCGAGACTAAAGAATTGTAGAACAAGAAGGGTTCTGCATACTAATTATTCGAAAGAGATGGTATTCACATTGACCTTATCAGGCACTACGTAACACCGTTCTTACATAATCATATTTCAATCGGACATTCTCATCAGATTAAGTGGGGCCTAAAAAGAACGCAGACGAGAAACAACGAGTGACCGACTGTCCGTGCCATCCATACAGGTCCGGACTGACCTTGCCTTTTTTTTTTTTTTTTTTTTTTTTTTTTTTTTTTATCAAATAAGTACAAGTACCCACACCTTAGTAACGAAGTCCGGACAATGTTGTTCTTGGCTGACTTCCAAAGGGGATAATTTCATTTTTTTTCCCTCGCTTTTCTCATCACGTGTTTCGTTTTCCAACTGCAACAGAGTATACGTTGTTTGATTGATGACCGTGCTGGTTACGGCAATTTATGTTATTAAATGTTACTGGTCAGATGTATGTTCTCCAAGGATCTATGGGTGGATTTTCTTTTCTTATTTTTAAATATTTTTAAGGTCAAGGGAATAGGATAGTATGTCCCCAATGAACTGGAATTAAACAAGATGATGGGGTGGGATTCAGAATCAAAGCTAGGGGAAGGGAGGGGGGAGAGTTGTGAATAAAATAACGGCTAGATTAAATTATGAGTAAGAGGAATCTTGCTTCTTTATCAGCATCGTCTTATTTCTCTTTGAAAAATAAAAACATTATTTCTACAAGATCATATAAAACGAAACATTTTTAATTAGAAAACATTTATTTTTTATTATAGTATTAAATTTACCAATTTTATACAAAAGAACGGGAATCGAAGGAATTGATAAACCAATACAAAGAAATAAATTTAAAAAGAGGAACTAATCTCTGTTGCGTGCAATCGCTGTCTCCATTATAATGAAAACAACACTTTTTTCGCGTTTTTTTTTTAATTGTTTGAGCACAAAATAACACAAACGATGAGACTATTCTAATATTTGTCAAAAGATACAATACTTGGTAATTCAATTCTTGAGTACAAAAACACAAAACTCAAAATTCGTTGAGGATAGAAGAAAAAGAAAATCTATTAACTCTTCTAACATTTACGTTAAATAACAATAATCCATCACACTCAATAACACCGCGTGTTTTTCTGAGGTTTTTAAACGCATAATGAAGGAGCTATCTACCCTTACCTCATCACTAAATCATATAATTGAGGGAGGCTCTTTTTATTTTTAATATAAATGTCTACGATTCAGGCCTATTAGAATCGTTCCGCTGTAAAATGATTTTCAGTGATCTAGAAAAATAAGTACAATCCGACTCCGTTAACACGCCATAATCGGGGTCCATGGTTACGAAACTTGCAAAACATAAATTCAAGCAAAAATTAAAAATAAATAAATAAATAAAAAATAAACGGTATCCGTCTGGATTGGTGTTTCCTGCTGACCTCGTCTTTTTCTAGTCATTCCTTTCCTAGATCTTCATCAACATTATCAACTGGCGAACTTATTTTCATAACGTAGACTCCTGTTGATCAAGTTCTTTAGCAATTTCTGCATGTCAAGCCCATTTCCGAATCCGCTAAATAACAGTGAAATTTTCTTCGATCGTAAAAGCCTTTTTCTTTTGCACTGTTTCAATCTTTTTCAGAAATCGCTTTACACAAGAAAAATCTTGGAAATTTGACCAACACAAAATGGTTGAATGTACAACTAATCTCATTAACCGCGAGATCTTAAAAATATTCTTTTCTAACAAAAATAAAACCCTAATTGGATCATTTCACTTTCCGAGACAAGGCGATTCGTATAAATAAAGCGGAATTGTAACAACTGGATTTGAAATGTAAAACTCTTCTCAAAAATTTCATTAATACTTTAATTAATTTATTTATTTTAGTTTTTGCTATTTAAGTCAATGCTACCTAACTGTAAAGTTAGTTGAAATGAACTTTGTTTCAATGTTTCTTATAATGACACAAACAAAATTGATGTAAAGAATTATTATATATTGCGAATTATTATCAATCACTTCTACATTGTAAAGTCTCGATGGAAATTTCTCTGACTTATGCCAATTATAAACAGATTCGATAATGTTTTTAGGGAAACGTAGCAAAATTTCCAACAACTTTAGCAAATATGCTATTAACTATTTATTACCAGTATATGTTGAAAAGAAACAAAGGAATAAATACCAATACAGATTTAATACTCGCAGGACTAACATAATTGTCCAAATACTTTTATGTTTCAATTAGAACAACTTATTCCCTTCAAATTTTTATTTCTAATAAAAAGAGGGGGGAAGGAAACAATATTTTAAAAAACAGGATCAGTAAAAATGATTTACAACCGAAAATACTAGAAAGAAAAGAAACTCTTCTTAACTTTTTCCCCTGGTTACAAAGACACTTACTAACTAAGAGCTGAATTGAAACTTTATATAAGTATAGTTTCCTTGAGGCACAGAAAACTAGTTTGGTAACAAGCAAAACATCGGAACAAGATTATGCTAAGCGACAAACTACTGACACGAAGTGATTTTTTTTTAAATTATATGTTTTTACAATTTCAAACGCTTTTCTTTTAAATTTCCTCTAATACAACAAAAAAAGGAGATTTTTATCACTTCAAAACGAGTTCATTTGTTAATATATAAAAGTGTTATTAGGAGACGGGTAGGAATGTATAAATAGGGGGGCTGAGACTTTTTTTTTTATAAACTAACTTCACAACTTACAAAATTAAATAAACAAAAGTGAAACAAAATTTAGTCTGATATGTGAAGGCCATTAACCGTTGAACAATTAAGTTCTAAAATGCTGCTCAAAAAAAGTTTCTCTCCTCTTTTCTGAAATCGTATTTTTGACATCTAGGTACACGTTCTGTTTATTAAGTAGATTTCTGTGGATCTACAACAAGCTCTAATACACACACACACAATTAATAGAATTGAAATAGAAATTTGATGCTTCAATAGTTAGAATAGTTAAATGCAAATTTTAACTGATTCATCAGCATATTTTTATAATTGAATGTTGTTATTATTAAAGAGAGAGAGATTATTGAATATCATTCATTATAATTGAACTATTCAGGATATGCGATCATTTTCGAGGTGAATGATTCATAATAGTTGGATTCAAGTTTTTTACACTTTGTTTACATTCAGAGTATTGATACATGAAAAAATATCTATCAAGCAGTAGAAATCATGCAGTTTTCCGCTGTGAACATTTATTTATACATTTTTATCATTTGTCACCTCTTGTTCCTCCTTCTAAAAAACTTTGCCTCATGTTTCCGGTTGAGTATCAATGACCATTCTCGTGAGATATACATCTCCATCACACCAAAACAGACCACGGGTCAACGACCCAGCGGTCACCTGTTACATAAAAAAAAACCGCGATAGGACAACAGCAGCACAATAACAACAACGACGTCCCTTGCTATCACTAGGACCCACCAACAATACAAGGCCCCCCAAACGTCGACAAAAGGAGACGACGAAAGAATTCCCTTCCTTTTCGACCAAAACTTTCTCCAGACACCCCCGGAACAACAAGAAAAGAAACCTAAGGGTGGGGGAGACATTGGTAATAATATAATAAAAGAATCACACACAAACAGAATCTGGAAAATTACATCCTACAAAGAAATGCTTTCCTCTCACTTTCAGTCTAAGGTCACCGGGCTACACTAACCCCTCACCCGCCGAGCGAACTGTACCGGTAAAGTTAGAAAATCACCTGTTATGAGAATTTCTAAAAATAACCGTAAGTGCGAGGTCCATTTTTTCTCCGCAAAGCAAGGGCGTTTCGGGGCCTTTCTTTTTTCTTATTTCGCTTCTTTTCATACTTTTTTTCCTACAGACAGAGAACGAAATGCTTTTTTTTCCCCTTCCTATCTCTCTTCCTTGTTGTCGCTTTTTCTTTGGAAAGGTATATTACGGTAGAAAAGTTGGCATAATCTTTCTCCTATCCCCCCCACCCCAACGTGATAGACCGCTATTTATAACACACAAAATAAACATAACAGTAAGTCGTCATGTAAAAAACGACATAACGCGACAAAACAGAAAATGCACGTTTCCGACTCTGGGAATTAGATTGGAACACGGTTTCAGATTCGACAGTCCCTTAAAGGCAAATTTTGAACTACCGCCTGCGTCTAAGGGGATCAATGATAATGGATTTCTTTTGTGGCATTCAAAATGAATAAAAGAATATTAGCAAAAAATTACAGGTAAACTTTATCGAAGCAGTAACTAAAAATTTGAAGTATACGTTCTAAAAAAAGCAAAATACATTCATGTGTCAACTAAGGTGATTGGAAGAACTATACAATCAATTAATGAAATCTATAATACGGGCTATGAAAGACAAGCAACATGACAAAGCCTACTTACTTCAAGAGTCTCTCTAAGGGTAAGCTCGGCGAAAAAGACATCTTGCTGCATTACGTAGCATATTTTTCTCCGCCATTGCTTATTCATTTCTTCTCCATTCACTGTCACGATTCCGCCAGTAATTTTCATCTGCTCACTACGGCCTCCGATAGTGTTGAGCAACGTAGTTTTTCCAGAACCTATGGATACATCCAAGATTAATTGTCTGTATGAATACGAAAATCTTCCTTTATAATATAACGAAGATTAGTAACTGGGACAATCTTCAAGAAATATTTGGGACAAAGAAAGGGTACAGTGTTCAAGAGTAGCATTTCATACTCGTGCGGATTGCATTGGAAAAAATGACTGCGGTTTGAAAATATTTTAACTGTATAATACACGATATTAAAAGTTAAAATATAATTGCAAGAAAAAAACTATGTCAAAAAATGTAACAAAAAATTTATAACAGACATTCAAATAGTATTTGGCTCTAATAGCGGGGTTAAGTCCGTTTATTCATTACTCACATTGGAAAATGAGTAAGATTCCAAAAAATGTAGTTTGTAATATTCCTTGAATATCATTCTTTTTCCATTCAACAATGGAAAAGCCAGCGCATCATTATACCTAGTTTTTTTTCGTTCTACGGGTAGATAGGTCAAATGGCTATCTTACTTTAAATCGCAATAATTTTGGAATATTATCATTTTTCCAGTCATCCATTCAATTATTTAATGATCATAATCACTAGATCTCTCCATTGCTCAATGCAAACTGACAAACTGAATTCATTTTGCTCTCTGACGCTCCGAATACTCATCCGTCAAAGAGAACTGGTATTATTCAGATTAACTGTGGGGAGGAGGATGACGTATAACAGTAGAACAGCAAAAAAAAGAAAGAAAAGGGGAGGGGCTCTCTTTTAACCTCCAAAGGATTAAAAAATAGAATATTTGAAATAAATCTAAGCACCTTGTTTTTTAAATTAATACTAAGTAATTTCAGTAAAGAGAGTGTTAATAAAGGGTCGCGTGTCATTACCACTTGGTCCCATGATAGCAAGTATTTCTCCAGGGCGGACCATTCCACTGACATCCTTGAGAATGATTTTGTCTTCGAATGATACACACACATCTTTGAACACCAATTCCACCTCCTTTTGTCTGGCGGTGGGGCCACTGCCTCCTTCTCCGGAGCCATTCAATGGTCCCAGAGATATTTCGGGCTTTAACCTGAAAGAGAAACAAAGTATCAGTAAATGGGAATAAACAGTGCTGTGACACTTTACAAAACATTTTATGAGGACAAACAATTTGAAAAGATTGCTCATAAAAAGTCGTCTGAATCCTGTAGAGAAGAGGATCCCACATCATTAGTAAACAAGATCAATAACAAGATAAAAAAGATATCGTAGCCATTGAGAAATATGTGAAAAGTAGCTTGTCTAATAAATAAATAAAATGAGAATACGCTCCAAGAAGTTAAATGTTCTTGATATCACACTCTGATTCCATTCAAAATCAGAGCCATAGATACGTTATAATTTAGTGACATTTTAATCATACACTGCCGAACTTCAGGAACCTTGAGTTTTCAATATCATAACAGTTTCGGTATATCGAACAAAATATCTATGTATCAAACAATTTTTTAATTCAAGCAATTTTTATACATGTCTAGAACTTAACTGTAGCTTATTAACCAACCAATCAAGCTTTGATTAAGATGGTGATGAATGATTTAAAAAATATCCAAGAAAACAAGAAAATAGAAGCATTTCAAACAGTCCGACCTGTCTGAAAATAAAAACGAACATTACTTTGAAACAATTTACGTTACGGCATCTGGAACTACATTGTACAAAAATTCGCCTTTATTGCATGCATGCATGCATTCAATTTTAGTGCGTTGTTAATAAATTTGAAAATTAATATGAGTACATGCCTTAAAATAATTTTTATGATAATTTAATATTTTGCGTCTCCTTTATCACTTAAAGATGAACTACACATAACTGTATTAGTAAGATAATAATGAAATTCTCCAATATTTCTATGTAACGAAATTTCGATATAGCGAATTTTTTTACAGGAACCTTAAAGTTCGATGTATGGAGATTCGATTGCATATGGTTCGAATTATACTCCATGTAAACTTTTTTCCTGGTGTAGAAAAACTTCCCTTACGCCACACTTGCGCCAGAAAAACAAATTAATATTCCATTCGCACACATTATCCACTGGCCCATATCCTCTATCTCTCTCTGTGTGTGAGTGTATGTAACGTAATTTCCCATTGTAAAAGATTAAAACTCTTATCCTTGCCATTATTCTTTCCTTGAACGTCCTATGAAATCTCTTAAATGGACAACTCAGAAAAGATATTTTAGTGCGTGGGTTCAAAAGAGAAATAAAAAGGAAAAAAAAATGCGAGCGAATAAGTTGACAAGCAAATCAGCCAAATTACCCGTGTGCAGCAATGAGCAAGAAAATGAATGTGAGCTTGCTGATTCAATAAATCAGCGATGACGTCAGCTAGAACAAAGACAAAGAACTCGGCGCGTGACGTCTAACAAACAAAAAAAATTGTGCTTCAGGGAGGTATCAGTTTAGCGCAATATTTGAAGCACTTCGATTTACAGAAATAGTTATGCTGACTAACCTGTTTCTGAATCACACAACAACAAATTTTTTTTATTCTGATTATATCCATCTGAAACTGCTTCCTTTATAATAATAAGTCTAATCAATGCAATGTGTGATCAAAATATTTAATTAATACATTAATTAAATAGTAACGTGAGTGAGTAATTATAATCATCAGTAGTAATGCAACATTACATAACAAAGATAAAATATGAAATGTTAAAAAGAGATTGTTTTGGACGAATTTTAAGTAATATATTGTAAAATTGCTCTCCACTGTATCACTAAGGCAACACAGTCGAAAAGGTTACAAACAATCACTTCAAATTCTCATTTTTAAAAATTTGATATTTTTATACGCACTATGACAACAATGCGATGATTTTTCCTACCTTACTTTCAACCTTTTGACCATCTATAATATATATTTTGTATGTTTTAATAATTCACGCATAACGCATAAAATCTCGTCTTGCAGTTTGAAAGTAAAGGTCTTTGAAGGGATGGGTGGGGGGACCTTACGGTAAGAATTTTTTGCTGACAAAAAGGGGTGGGGAGGAATTGTAAGTGTGAGTCACGTATTAAAAGACCATAGAAAAGAGAGGTGGAGAAAGCGGGCCACAAATTTTTGCCGTATCAAAAAGGTGGAGGTAAGAAAGGGGAAAACGTAAAGCTACTTGTTTCGAAGAAATAAAAAAGTAGGTTACCGAAAGGCGAAAGTAAAGTTGAGAACAACTATTAAGATTCCTGAAGGGGAAAGCAACTAAAAATGTATCATTTTCATGGAAAGAAAAACATAACGAAAAAAAAAGTAATCCAGTCATTCGAAGCCGTCAACTGGATCAATGAGAATTATTTAAAATTATATTCTCCGCGAAAATATAAGTTTTATTTACTGGTTATATATACATTAATGGCGCTCCTTTTCTCAGGATTTTTTTTTTAATTTTCTACACACTAATAAATATGTATATACACATAATTTTCAAGATATATTGAATCTAAAATCTCATGTTTCGTTTGCAATACATTTTGGGTACTGTTAAATTACTAGATTACAAGTAAATATACTTAATTTATTACAAAAATACTATAATAGTTTACAATGTTTATCGAAAGCAAATTAATCAAAGATTCGACAATTAAAGATTATTACAAAGAGTGGGAAGAGGTACGCGCAAATGTTTAATTTTAAAAGCAAATATTTTGCATGGATTACAAAAAGAATATTAATAATTCATTAAAAATTATTTATTTTTGAAAATATTCGAAATTAGCGAAAAAAAAATTTCGTATTTATCAATTTTTTTTAAAAATTGATATACAAAAATTCTTCATTTTATGTACACATTCATGTGAAACATT
This sequence comes from Nephila pilipes, assembly GCA_019974015.1. Taxonomy (NCBI): domain Eukaryota; kingdom Metazoa; phylum Arthropoda; class Arachnida; order Araneae; family Nephilidae; genus Nephila; species Nephila pilipes. The sequence goes on along the minus strand of BMAW01008506.1, from coordinate 32,701 downwards.
TCTTCAGAAAATAACTCCATGAAACTTCTTTTTATTTATAAATAGTTCGAAACTTTCATATAGTAGCAAATATAAGTCATGTAAGACTTTCAAAGAAGAGTGACATTTTTTTTCCCCTTGATCGTTTTGAAGAAAATGGACTTGTCATTTTGGATGCAATATTGACATAACGGATTGAATACAAGGTTGTATTCATCATAAATCGAGGTCTGGTTAGAAAAACGAGGTTAACAGTTCGTGTAATCAAAAGGCAAATAGTACTTAATTCCAAGGTTGAATTTGTCAGTATTGAATCTCTGAGAATATGAAATCAAAGCGCGCCATCGCAGTCCAAAATGAATTTTTTTTTACAGAAGATTAAACAGACTTCTTCAAATATTTAAAAGCCAGAAACAAACTCGGAACATATTTGCACTTGGAAAAAATGACCCGATTTTCGCGTAAATTCATGATGTTGTCCACTACAAATTAGTTTTTGCCTTGAATGCCGATTGATAACTGCATTAGATTTCAAATAAAGTATGGATCTTATTACAAACTCATTATGTAAGCTAGGCGAATACAATTTAAAATTGATTAGATGAACTATATCTAACTACAGCTCAACTAAAATTGATTGGATAACTTTACATACCAGGATGTATGTAAAGTTCCCGTAGAACTTCCATCCATTTCGCTTTCAAATAGCTGATCCACTCGGAACACACTTTCAGACAGAAAAAAAATGCTTTCAATTTCATAACAATACGCGCGTTGTAGCAAATATATTTATTCATCATGCCATAACTTTTAAAAAAAAACATTCCATAACTAATTATTTTATTATTTTAGCACTCAAAATTTACAAATCATTTTGCATTTCAGCGTAAGAGACTAAACGTTTAAACACATTTGATACCGGAAAAATGGACCGACTAAGTAAACGAGTTAGTTCCTTTAGCAATGGTCTCCTAAAGTTGATTACGCGTACCCCAGGGGGTATGTAAAGTGATAATTGGGGGTACACCAAAGAAATAAGATTCAAAAATGTTTTCATTATTGTGTGATTTTGCTCCGAAATTGAAGTAAATGTGGAACAACTGTCTTATATCGACGAATTTAAAAAAAAAGGTGACTTTCCAGATATTCCAAGAGCCGAAACAGAATTTATACGGGCCATAAACCCATTTACTGAAAATGTAAAAATAAATTATCTTTCGAATGCAGATCGCAAAAATAATTAATTGAAATAACAGAAAAAACAACGTAACTATCGGTGAATTTAAGGAAAAATCTCATAATCGATGAACGGAACTGCACACCGAATATCCAGTTTTAGTAAGCACATTAATAATTTCAATCTTACCATTTGATTTTACATATCTGGGGGAAATAGCTTTTTCTACACTTACAACAACTAAAACCAAATTTAGAAATAAATTAAAGAAAAAAACCACATCCTCGAATTGCATTAACAGAGAGAATCAAACTATACTTTTCCGATATTCTAAAAAATGCAATCACATTATTCGTATTAAATTCTAGTTAAAATATATTTAATTTTAACTCTACGCATACGTTTAAATACTAAATTACAGATAGTGTTAAAATTAAATACATAATAAATCATTTGATTTGACTAAACACACATCATATTGTATCGCATCGGGTATAATTCATTATTTTCATCTTGGGTCAAAAAAAATTCAGAAGTCCAGCAGGATAAATGAGAGTTAGTGTGTGTTTTCGAATCTGAAAAAATGTTCCGATCCCGAGCTATAACATGACAAGACTTTTTGAAATCGGTAAATAAAATTTCGTACGATAGATATGGATATTGGCAAATTACTAGTCAGATTTGCTAAGAGTCCTGATTGAAACCTACTTGCTGAATTCGATTTCGATTAAAGCAATGGCGCTGTGAAGGATGGCAAAAAAGTGTATCCATGAGATCAATCGTGAGGCTTTCGAAACAATGGCCTATAGAGATGAAATGCAACGGCATCACATAGTTCGTATTCACAGGCAGCTGTAAACACGGGTAGTTCAGTTTTTTGCCCGCGTTTTATGTTTGAGCACGAAACCCTAACTCAATAAAAGGACGGAGACATCTGTGTAATAATAACTTACCATTCACTGTTTCAAGGTCACATTTCAATCATCTGCTTTTGGGTGTATGGTGAACGACATATATACTTACTTATTCTCTTTTTAAATAGTTTTTATTTATTTTTTTCTCTCTTTTCTCCCATTTCGTTCTTTTTTTATTTGAAAAAATTTGTAAGAGAAAAACAAGTCACGAGTTATTCCATGTGCCTTTCGAATGTCTTCAGAAAAAGGAATAGGTAAATTTTTACTCGACGAAAGTTTATGAATTTAACGATGAATTTTGTTTTTATCATTTATCAACCAATATAAACACAAGGTGCAATTAAATGCGGTTCATTCGAAGTCTCAAAAAAGATAGGGGAAATGGGCACTTGTCTCGTAACAGGATGAGCTGTTATATATTCGATTAAAAAAGTTGGGTACTAAAAATTACACTACGTACTTGCAAAATGTCTTCTTTTCGCACATAAAATTAACAAAAATATTTCAGGTAAGGTACATCAACCGATTAACTCTTACGTATACAAAAATGACAATGGGCGTTGGTAAAAAATTCGAAAGCTGGGCTGCATTGCAAATCCCGCATGGAATATACATTGCAATTCTAATACTATATTTATTTATTATTTCTCTTTGCGTCGGCTGAAGTTTCAAGATTACTGACGTGGGAAAAAAAAATAATAGGAAAAAAAAAACTAATCAAAGGTAAGAACCGAAATTCAGAACTTAACTGCATTAAAAAAAGACAGTAATAATATTTTCATCTTCCACATTTTTTATCATCCGTTTTAAGCGCGTTCGTTATTTGCGAGCGGTGACTCTTATTAATAAGCTTAATAAATTAAAACGTTCATTCACATTCCAAAAATAAAAGCCTTTGTCTTGGTTTGTCACGACAAAAGTTCGGCAATCACGAAAATTGATGTTGGAAAACATAATCATAAAAGTTAGTAATCCTTTGATACACATGCACTGTACTTTTTATTCGAGGGCAACGTTTTATAGCATTCAATGATATACACAGAGCAATTTAAATAGTAATATTTAAACTTTTATAGTAGTCGTTGGTAAATAAACAATAATCATTATAGCAATATAGTTCAAAAATTGTTAGAAACGTGTTTTGGTTATGACTTATAGAATGCTTGTAAATAATTGCTAACTAGTTAGCATTTATTAATCAAACAATGAATATGTTGCACAGATGGTTCTGACTGGTTCAAATGCCGGACCAAAATCGTCACTTTTCAATACTTCGGTCACGTGGCTATTTTTATTTTTACGATTGTGTTGTTAGTAACACAATAATAACAATTTGAAATTGTATGGAATTAAATTATTCAACAATAAATTAAAAAAAATAAGTGTAAATAACTATAAGTAAACGCCATAAAGGGTAAATTTCTTATTTCAATAATATTCAAACGCTTTAATTACTTTTAATGTTTTAAATTAAATCATTTACGAATAATTTTGATTGAAAATATAAAAATATTATTCGCGTAAATAATTATTATTCGTACGCACACCAGAAAGAGGAAAAACGAAATAATTATACATAGGGAGGGGGAATGTTTCCCAAATGGATACATATCTATATAACGTTTATTCGTACTCAAAAACGCTTATAAATACATTATAAATACATTCAATTCTTGAATGTAAACACAAAAAATTCGGTACAGTGAAAATTCGAAATTCGGCAGACTTTGTGCAATGATTTATAACTAAGAATAAGATGCATGCAATGGATTTAAAATTACATTCGAAAAAAGAAAAAAAAAATCTCTTTTACAAAGAAATTTGAGACCTTAAAAAAGTTTTTCACAATTTTTTTCGTTACCGCCTCAGTAAAATTTTTTATCTGATTCAGGAAAATGTATATGATTTTATGTACGCAATGTTTCGAAATTATAGATGATATATGGACACTAATATCGTACTATAAAATAATTACAAGAAAAAGCGCAACTTTTCTCAGCAAAGAAACGACGTCACATAATTATTTGAGAAAATATTTTCACTAGTTAAAAATGATTAATCGTAACTATGACACTTACATTAAAAAAACTGCTCGTGGGACAATTTTTGATAGGGTATTGAACAAATAGCATACGATTTAAGAAAATGCTACAGGTCATGTTTTGAATATGAAATAAAGTTGAATAATTTAGTAAATGATACATTTTCATTTTGCTTAAACCAACGAGCAAATCTTCACTGCATGCTGCAGTATGTAATTTAAATTTCAACTATGGTAATTGGTAAGCACTTTACCGTAAAATACAAGGGGTAGATGAGAAAACGGAGAACTGGTAAAATGTTTGCTTAAACAATCAAACATAACTTCACTCTGATGTTAAATATGCCATAACGATTTTAAGAAACCGCGATACTAGCACCTTACCACAGGGTGAAACGGAATGGGTGCCCCAATTGACGAAAAAAAGTGTCCTAGTTGTGCGTGAGAAAAAAAAAATCACGACCACGGCCACTATGCAGAGACAGCGGATGTCCATTTCCGAGGGAGAGAGGGCAACGACCCCAATGCAATGCTAAACAGAGAGAATAGGCGAAAGTGCTGCTTGCACAGTCTATTGGAATTAAAATTAGGTGAACAGTTCTTTTTGCCGAATGCATTGTTCTCAAATGTTCTTTCTTATGCGCTGGCTAGCTCATCAAGAACTCGGTAAAAGCTGATGGAAATTACGATACATACTAAAATGATATGACCATTTGCAACAGTTGTTGTTCCCTATAGCGAATCCTAATTTAATACAAGTTTTTGTGTCCACTTTCCACCATCTTCTGAATGTTACAATTTCGGATGTCAAATGAGCAAATTAATAAAATAATTAGCAATTAATGCAGAGCCTCTTTCTTACTATTAATCTTACTTGAAGAATTATGAGCACGAAGAAAGATTCAGGAAAGCGCATAGTTATCAAACATATTTAATGTCGTATTAAAAACCAATCGATATCACTTTGGTAGCTCACGAAATACATTACATTCGAGTATTTTTAAACCCTGTCAGTTTTGAGTTAAAACTGATTTACTGCAAAAATACCATTTTAACAGATGACTGCTTTAAAAAAAAAAAAAAAACTCCAAAGGAGCTCTATCTACGAATTAAGAACGGTCCATTACATTGATACACTAAATTTAATACACCATTTTACTCACAAGATCGTCGACCTATCTATTCAATGTCTATGGAACTGACCCACTTAACACCGCACCTCCACTCAAAAATTGCACATGCATCGTGGGAATTCACAACACGGGAGAGAGAAAAAAAATCTATATATAAATATATAAACAAAAGGCGACGCCCAGTGCAAAAAAAAGAGAAAGAGAGCAAAAATGTCTCATAAAAACGCAACGGGGGGAGGATACAGGTCCGATACCCTTATTCTTGGCGTGGGAGAGGGAAGGAAACTTTCCGTGCACCCCCTCTAAAGAGACTTTTTTTTTTTAACGTTACTTTCAGTTATTACTTCCAAACGGTATTTGGGTCAAGAGAAGATAATACAGGCATACGGGGGGAGGGATATTTATATAGATGAAGGCGCAGTTTACATCCGGGTACCTCGGACGTACAGTGCTTTTAGAGAGAAGAAATGATAGTTTGCTGGAGCTACAGGAGAGAAGAAACGTTTCGCAATTTAGATGTCAAGGTTCTATAACCTTTTCTTATTTAAAATGCTCTGGAGTGCAGATCGTATTTTGTAATATGTATCTTCTAAGTTGATGGATAGGAGTGTTAAATGGTTAGACGTTTTTTATCGTATCAGATTTGGTATAATACTGCGGTTGTTTATTAAAAGCTAGTATTTATTGACCTCATTTTAAATAAGGAGACTAAAGAAAAATTGCAGCTTCAAATTTAGTCCGAAAATTTTAAAATATTTGAAAACATTTATCATTTTTAAAGAATAACGTGTAAGCAGAATCGATCTGGATAATATTTAGGTACGGAAAAAATTATCTTCGAAAAGTTCTGTGGATTCCAATATAAAATATGTTGTGATACACAAACATAAAATGGAAGTTTTTAAAAGATTTACGTTCATTCATTTCCTCCCCCAAAAAATAATAAATTGAAATTTCAAAGTAATACTCTTCAAAAATCAATTTATTTTTTTAAAAAAAATTAAAACCTCGAGTAAATGAAATCCTATGTTAGAACTTTTACGATTACGTGCGTGCAACCAAAACCATAACAATCCTCCTTTCATACTTATCAATAAATATTGTATTTATTTCATAAACGACATTTAAACAAACATCTTTGTATCCATTAGAACTAATGCATGTCAAGGACGCTAATTAAACTACATTAGTTACACAAGCTGTTGTCGTTGGAAATAAATCTCTCACAAACGATATATTTTTCCCCGGCCTTGCTTTTCAATCATTCATTTTCTATGATTATTAACATTACAGCTCTGGAATCGAGTAAAAATACACTGAACTTAATATCTGAAGCATCTTTAAAAATGGCGGACTCGTCCAGAGAAATCATAAACGGTGTAGACAGTCGGGATCTCAGAAAAAATTGCTACAGATTCCCGAACGAATATTCAAGCAAACTGAGCGGAAACTTCCTGAACATATTTTTTTCTCGCTCTCCAAGCGATTGCGGGAAAATGAGGAAAAACTTAAAAGAAGATCAGACGGGGGAAATGAAGAAAAATTACGTATACGAGAAAAGATCGAAAGTGAAAGTGGTGGAAAAAATACCAGCTGATAATTGCAACACTGTGTTTCCGTTACTTTTACTTTTGATGATCATTAAAAACACTGTTCCTTCTCCAATTGCACCGGAACACAAAGCCAAAAGTTTTCATCCAATCACATATTCATAACGGCGCTTCATTCAAATATTGAATACATTTCGATCATTAACTCCTGACCTGATAATTGATCACATTGCATAAATACTAAGCTGGGTATGTACAAGGCATTCATCAAAAGCTTGTAGAAAGGAAAATTGTGACAAGTATTTCTAACTGCAGGGAATAAATGAATATTAATTAAATGCTAATAATACTGCGTTGAGGGTTTCTTTTTATCTACATCATTTCCATGCTTTTGAATGTATCACTCAACACGTGATGAATCCTTTGGAGACTATCTCATTTTAATTCACATAAGATTGTTTTTATCTGATATAACAAAGTCTATTCGCAAAATAGTAACATGAGATCAATATCCGAGCAATAACCCTTGAACTTCTTTTTGACGCACGAGATCAAAAACGGAGGATTAATTAAGTCTGTTGTTCTCACAAAATGCGTTTGATGCGAGGCAAAAGCAAAAACAGCTCCATTATTAGTAACATTTTTTCATTGCTCGAGCCCGCACACAAAAGATACATTAGTATATATCTCATGTTCAGCAAAATGTTCAAGATTATTGAAACAAGATAGTATATTACGTTATATATTCAATAAATTGTACCAAAAAAAAAAAGAATAATCATTCACGAAAAATAAATTTTAAATTAATTCTGATCTCTTAGCATGAATATAAAAACGGTTATGAAACAGCAAAAAATAATGCATATATTATGCATAAATGTACATAACATTACGGTTGTCTTCACGATTATTATATAATGCTATTTACAATGAATAACGTTTTTATAACAAAACAAGATTTATTTTGCTTCCAAAACCAAAAATATTTAGCCTTTTTATTTTCTCAAAATTAAAAAAGAAAATGGACAATAATATTCCGTGCTTCTTCTCGAATGAACATTAAAACAGAATTAATAATTCACCAGTTGTCCGAAATAATACGCCAGCACAAATGATTTTAAAAAAGAAAATAATAAACGAAAACATCTGCAACTAAGTTTTATTCAATTTAGAACAAATATCAAAAACTTGGATAAAAATGTATCCACGAATGACAGGTCTAATAAAACTTGATACCAAGTCACAAGATTAGGCCTCGTGACATAACTTCACATGGAAGCAACTCTAACGACAATCTTTTAAAACGTGGCAAATAATCTATTAAAGCACTTTAATCTGCACCATTTAACGTGGGTCAATAGTAATAAATGACAAGAAAGTTATTATCAGGACCTGAATAATTCCTTCTGGGGTAGTTTTTTTCTTTTTTTGATTCCCCAGAAGTTTCCCATGGAGATCTATCAGAGTTGAGAGATCTCTTACTAAGTAATAGCACACCGACCAAGGTAAGATATATTCCAGAAAAGAAAAAAAAAGGAAGAAAATGGGATCTACTTTTTTTTTTTTTTTTCATCTTTTTCAAGGCTATGTCGATAACTTATAGCTATAGAGAAGAGGGATACCTCCCTACAATGTATTTAACCCTACAGCTAAAGGGAAACAAGATGCGAAGGTCACAGGTGTAATTACACGAGCAAATGCCGACACTGAATAATGATGGATACCGTTAGAAGCAAATTGCGAAGAAAAACTTATTTTAATGGGGATGTAACAATACATTAGCTAGTTGAACTGAGAGCATTTCATTTTCAATGTACCAAATGTTCTTCATCGAGGTTGGTTGAAGTGTTTTTTCCCCTGTCGTGATATACTAATATGAATATAATTATTTATGCATCTTTTAAAGGATGTCTGTCGTGCTATATTAAAAAAGAAATATTTTAGTAGCAAAATATTTATATATACTACACTTGAAAAAGAAACTGGCCCACGGAAAACGTGACCATTTAAGACTCGAAAGATGTCCAAATAAAAAAAATTGGATTTTTTTTTAAAAAAAAAGTAAATTATAAAATTTTAAGGTTTCCTTCCATGTCCTGAAAAATTGAAAAAAAAAGGGCACAAATATATTTCTGTCGTGAATAAATATTAATCTCACTTAAACAATGATGTAATTTTTCACTCAAAGGAGAAAGAGAGAGAGATGACATAATTTAGTAATATAATATAATTTTTTTATATAAAGCATGAAGATAACAATGTATATATTATTCCGCACTTTTGAAAGAATGTTTCAGTCATTGTGTGATTAATTATTAAATAAATAAACAAAGAGATATGCAAATTCCTTATCATGATCCAAAGGGAAAGCTAAACTTTTTTAGAATAAACACAGAAAGGTTTTTTTTTTTTTTTAAAGGAGAATTTGGGACAGTAGTTCTATATGAAATTAGTAATCTTTTAGCTGGAATAAATCTTCAAGTAGGTCCTCAGTAAGATTACGTAATAATTAAAAAAAAGAGAGAAAAATTAATTATAAAAAATAGAACTCCTAAGCAATCGCAATAAAAAAAATCATGTGAGAGGAAAATTACCTTTTCCCTAAAAGATAAATTTTGAGGCCGACAGAAAAAAAAATCTAGGCCAAGTTTTATTAGCAAACAATACGTTCTAACGATCAGCTGTTTAAGAAAGTTAGCAATAGATACATGCTACTGTCCATTTAATTCTAGTTACCTATTTTATGATCTATTCTACAGTTCACGAAAAAAGTAAAATAGGCTAACGTCTTTTTTTAAGCTTAGGATTTACACGACTGATTAAACTCAAGGACCTTATAATAATAATAAAAAGAACTCCTATGAAAAATACATGAATTGCTCATGAATTAGGTGTTTTACGTTTTGAATATCGATAAGTAAAAATTAACTATAATAACGACAGAATGCTGAAAACTAAACAAGTTAAATATTGCCGCCAAAAATCAAATTAAAGTGGGGAAATCTATTCAGTTTTAAACTGAAAGAAAATGACGACTATTAAATTCAAAGAAAGTGAAAGTAGGCCAATGTTGTTTATTCAGCATAATTTCTTTTGAATAATTTTGTCATTCTACCTTAGAAATAACATAAGACTCGTTCCTTTCATTGTCTTACATTACATCGCATTGGAAAGGGAAATTTTTCATTTGGAGCTAAGTCTAATATTGTTATTCAAGTTGAAATCCTAAATAGAAGTTTTATTCCCAGCTGCAACTTTCCATTGAAACATTTCTAACGTTGGGAGTTAATCGATTCATGCTAACAATAAATTCCTTCCTATCCCGACAGTAAGGCCATCCGTTGCCTTTTGAATATGCTTATCGAAAATCAGGATGTACTGGTTTAAATAATAGTCTGATATTGGACAAGGCTATAAAAGTTCGAAGTGTAATTGCAACAAAATGCTTGAAGGTATTGCTCTAGAAAATCGAACGGATATATGAAACTGAAATTTAGTTGACACCTGGTATCTAAAAATGTGCGCCTTTTTATTCTATAATATTCCAGAAGTGAATTACAATTCAGATTATAATAATGCAAGATAAAATCATATTTAGAATAGTATTACCTATTCTTTTTTAAAAAAAACAATTAACTTAAGAAAACGGCTTGAGGATATCCGGTCCCAGCTGTTATTTTTAAAGTAGTATGGTGCGATATATTAAGTTCAACAAAATTCAAATTCGGGGCCAATCTTTTGAAAAATGTGTTGCTCTATTGACTTATTGCTTTAATTTCACTCTCTAAAATCGAACGGATTTCCGAAAGCGATATCTGGTTACCACCTGGAACATGAAGAGGCGTGCCATTATCTTCAAAAATTTCGAAAGCGACCTAACATTTTTTTAAAAAAAATCTAAACATTCTAGGGCAATGTTGTTTGTTGAGTAAAAGTTAAAGAGTATTCGCCATCCTTTAGAAAATACTGAACGGATATCCAATTGTTTCCTTTGATCCATCATCCATTAACCTTTTACAGTGTTCGGACAATTTCAGACAAAGGTACTGCTTTTAGAGCACAAATTTCTTTGGAATACTACAAACAAATTAAATTTCACTCTTCTTTTAAAAAAAAAATCGAACGGATATCCTAAATAAACCAACCACCTGGAAAAGGTGCGACCAGTTCTTCAACGTCCAAAAACTTCCGAAAGTGAGCTTTTATCAAAAAATTTTTTCTTTATAACTATATGGGACGAAATTGTTTATTGAGTACAGTTAAAAGAAAGGGAAAGGAGAACGGATGACATCTTTTTCTTTCCCTTTCAAAAACGGATTTCCGATTGTTTCCTTAACACCCTGAAAATATTAACCTCCCCTGACCATTTCAAATAATGGTACATAATTTAGGCCACGAATCTTCATCGAGGGTACGTATGAAATTCCACTCTTCTTAAAATATCGAACGGATATCCGAAAAGTGAAATTGAACCTATCACCTGGTGTGATCCATTCTTGCCCGACCAAAAAATTTTGAAAGTGAAATTTCATCAAAAACTTTTTCCTTTATAACAATCTAGAACGAAGTTGTTTATTGAGTAAAAGTTAAAGAAGAAAAGAAGAGGGGCATTCCTTTTCCTTTTAAAAATTCTGAACGGATATCCGATTGTTTCTTTGACACCCAACACATACAAACCTCTCCTGACCATCTCAAATAAAGGTGCATCATTTAGGCCACCACTCTTCATCGAAGAGATACGAATAAAATTTCACTCTTCTCGAAAAATCGAACGGATATCCGAAAAGTGAAGTTGAACCAACCACCTGGAAAAGGTGCGTTTGATTCTTTCGCGGCGAAAGAAAATTTTGAAAGTGAACTTTATGTGGACCTCATACATAATGACACAGAAAAGGAAATTAAAAGTTTTCCCTTTCTAAAAGACGGTGTAAGAGAGTGGAACAGGAAAGAGGTGTAGTCCTGATATAGGTCACCAATTTTACAAACTATTTGAATCTACATTCTTCTAGAAGATGCATTTTTAACAATACAGAACGGATATCCGAAGACAGAAGATGATGTCACGTACCTAAAAGAGCGCTGAAGATGCATTAGGTGGGTTGGAGAGATTTTTTTAAAAGGCTCCGTGATCGGAAGTTGGGGAAAATGAACCGTGGAAGTGTATACACTTTCACCACAACACCTAGTTGCCCCAGAAACGCAAGTGGGTCGGCGAGCTTTCTGAGCTGGAATTACCAGCTTCACCTAGCGACATAGTGGCTGTCTTTTTGAAGGCAAATCGACAATTCATTCGACTTTTTTCCGCTCTTTTCCATTACCAAAAGAAAAAAGAAGGAACTGAAAGAACAAGCGCAAAATGCTTTTGCAATCTTTTGTAATGTCTTACCGAGAGGAAGGAACCAAAATGTATTTCAGCTGTTGCGACATTTTCAGTTCAGTAACAACATTTTTTTTCGTCATTCGTTCAGAAAAAGAACAGAGAAGACAGAAAGCGGAGCTAGATTTTAATCTTGCTTGCAAAAATACATATCGTCAACATGTTTTTAACTTACTTAGATGATGCTTATACTTTTGAAAATTACATATTGATTATTTGATCATTACATATTCATCATTTCATACAATAAAAGAATTATATTCATGTCACCTTGAGGATAATCATAAACGAGATACGGTTATAAATACAATTCATATGATAGATAGATAGATAGATAGATAGATAGATAGATAGAGAGAGAGAGAGAGAGAGAGAGCATTAGATTAGAAAACGTTTTTCTTCTTGAGATTTATATAATTAAAAATAGCTCTTTCCTGGGATTTGTCTTAAATCATTCCATAAAAATTTTATTGAACAATTAACAAGAAGCAAAATTAAGGTGAAATAAATTCTACGCTCTAACATTCTCGCCAGCATCGCGGTAAAATGAAGTATATATACTGGAAGGTTTGCAGAAATTACAATTCTCTTTTCCATGGAATTGTGTCCAGGGTTCATTCACCGGAATATATTCAAATTCTTACATATAATGAAGTAGAGCCAAAATTCATACATCTTTGCTATATGGAATAAAAGGCAAGTCCGACTTTCATGTAGCCATGGACAAAATCTTGAAACACACAGCTTGTCATTACAACTAACAAAATGTGGCCTCCTTTATGGAAATTACAGGTAAAAAGCGGAATAAACTGCAGCCAAGGTGAAGACAACGTAAGAACATGCGAATTTCTCTTTAACAACTAAAGAACCAGCCACACTCACTACAGAATAAATGTGGCCATGAAAAAAAGCTTTTACACCTACAATTTTATTATTATTTCAATCACATCCGGTTGATAAGTAGACAACATCGCCCCCTCTATACTTCATAAGCATGATGACACGTGTCAAGGACCATAAAGGGCGCACTTGAAACACTACAAAAAAACAAAACACACCTTTCACTACTCGCCTGCATACTAAGGAGTTTAATACCCTCTTGCATGGGAGCATGGAACGCGTGTGACTGGAAGGTTGAAAAGTTACTTCCAATATGTTGTCATCCATGAAAGGTGATGGCTCTAAGAAAATTCCTATCAGGCCCCAAGTTGGCTTCCTACATTTGTTCAAGAAGGTTACTACGTAATTGCATCCAATGGAATCAACTTCCAATTAACACAGAAATATTTGAAAGATATGTCTTTTGTCGATGTTCGTATAATACAAAAATAGTTAAATATTTAAAACTTTTTTTAAGACACTGAAAAGGTTCAATGACAATCATAAGTATTTAAACCGTAGTAACAACGAAATAAAATCAGAAATAACTTGAACTACTTAGTTTAAAGAGATTAGATAAAAATGAATTCATGAGATTCATAAAAGGAAACAGTCTATACACATGTAAGTACTATTACCCATATACAATCTTTACAATATATACGAATGACAACATAGATATCACTGTCAATGATGAAATTTAAAACGTATTTCCTGAATTTAAATTCCTTTCATTCTCTTGAAATGGGACTCAGAATTCAGTTCATTTTTATTCCGGTGCCATATGAGAGAGCTCACTCCTGTTTACATTTAAATCTGACCTAGCAAACGCACCTTAAAAGATCTCCAGAGGTTAAAATTTTTTCGCACTAAAGAAGTAATTTCCATCATCATAATTTTAAAGATATAACTATCTAATAATGGAATAAGTCTTATAGGTCACCTCAGTTTGAAAATCGGCTCGTTTTTTTTTTTTTTTTTTTTTTTTTTTTTTTGTTTTTTTTTATGGAATTAAATAATATTTTTTTTAGTTTTTTTTTTTATAAAATTTTTCAAAAAAACTACATTAAATTCAGAACTACAGGACATAAAATCAACGCAACTGTGCAACAGAGAGGCTACTCTCCTAAAGGATTTAATGTTGCAGGGGATTTCAAGGTAAAAGAATAGATTTTTCGGCGAAGGCTCTACACGAGCAGAAATACTGACCAGGCACACGTGTAAATTTATCGCGGCACTGATTCCTGGACAGATCTGTCCTTGGAACCCACAACAATTTAGCCTTGATGAAAAAGAAAAGTGTAAACAATCAACATCAATTTAGTTTTTTTCCCACTGCATTTTCAAGACACGTGCCGATTTTCCAGATGCATTCTGCACGCATTGGGGGCTTTTTCCATTGCCGAAAATGAAACGCATTTCTGTTTCTGAAGGCTAACCTTCAGGAACGGAAACAACTCATCATTTTACAGATTAAGAGCATCACTAGCACTTTGTTACACTAAAAGAATGCAATTAGCAGCAAGAAATAAATTTTTAGTTGTCTACAGAAAGAAAAAAGAAATGAATTTTCATAGCTGCTTAAAGGTATATTTCCAAGGCCACAATTTTTTCTTCTCATCTCTTCTAACACATCTAAATAACTTTTTAAAGGACGTCGTTTTTTACCCCTTTTTAGCAATATATTTATTGCAACAACCGGCCCCCCCGATATTGCAAGCAAAAGTACAGATTTTGAAAGAATACCTGAAAAATAAAAATATATGCTCACTTCCAAAATTTAATTTTAACTCCATTTAATTTTAACAATGTTTAACGACATTGGAAAAATATGATTGTATATCTCGTCATTTTTCATTTGTAATTTAGTCCGTGCATTTTACAAAAATCAAATTGTAACGCCCTTGTCTATAAATCTGCGGATAATTATACAGTAACTTCTAATAACAACTTTGAGTGAAATACTTAGAAAAATCTACCTACTTTAAACCCAATATATTATGTACAAAGCTGGGGCTCTGAACAGAAAATTAAGAAACCCACATAGAGCCCCACCCACCCCAAAGGGCCCCACGCCTCTGGTGATTTTTAGAGGTACTTTTATTTTTTCAACCCTTTCCCCTTTCAAGAACCTTTTTACAGTTCTCAGGAAATATGCAAAATAGAAGGAAAAAGGCAAAAAGAAGGAGGGGGCAATGAAAATTGGAAAAAAGAGCTAAAGTGGAAAGACCTCCATGGGAAAAAATTTCTTCCATGCTAAAAAGTACTGCTGAACAACTCTTGGTGTCTCTATCCAGATGTTATACAGATATCTAGAAAGTGAATGCGTTTTTCTCATTGGAAGATCACAGTACGGGAACAGTTAGGCGAGGTTCCAAGTTGGGTAAGGCAGAGGCGAAGGGAAGGGAAAAAAAGGGTGTACAGGGGTGTCCCTCCCCCCCGAGACAGATGCAGGAGGTTGAATAGGGGGCGCTCCACACCCAGGAAAACCAAGGGTAACGCCCGCGTTGTTTTTTATCCTGGTTGTGCCCCTCCTAACGGGAAAAAACAGGTACAGTGTTTGTGAGCATCCCCCTCTACTTCCATTTCGAATTCTATTTGTTATTTGCGCTATGTGCTACATGATGGAAACATCATGACATTTCCTCCAATGGGTGAAGGATGCACAAATACTTTTTTCCAATATTTCATTTTTGTGGGGTATGAGTTGGGGAGTGGTGACATATGGGCAAAAAGAATAGGGGAAAAAGGGGTAAGGTACCAAGGCCACACGGCCGATTCGACCTTGGAAAAAACACAGATGTGATCAATTATAAATCAGTTGGAAAGGATTAGGCGAGTTTTTTCGAGAGCTTTTTTTAAACAACGCTTGAAGACCATGCTATGAACCATTCACAGGAGAATCTATTCGTTACTATAAAGTATTTAATTTCTTATAACTTCATTGGAAAAAAAATGATAAAAGCAAACATTTAAGACTACTTAAATTGCTTCAGAACATTATTTAACACAACTGAGAATTTGCATAAAAATTGCAAAAATTAGGGAATTAAATACAGTTATTCATAAGATTTTTAACACAGTTCAGTAAAATAACCGTGTATAAGTAGAATAACTAATAAAAAACAAGAATATTGATTAACAATTTTGATTCTATTCAATACAATCTGCTTTGTTTTTTGTAACACCTTAATATCATCCTTTAATGTATTTTGAAATTATGAAACATTATACGTGTTCGTATCTTCATTTATTACATTACTAATGAATTCGCTATATTTTCAGAATCAAGGTAATTCTGTTCCTGATAAAATCAAGGTAATTCTGTTCCATCCTAATGTTTCTTATTCTATGAACGAATTTCGTTTACAAACTTTATGTGAACTGAAGTTATAAACACCTTCATGTTTACAAAAACGTTTCCTTTTTGGGAACTTCAAGGTTGGTTGTTAAAGGCGTGGAGATAATAAAAAAAATGAATGCAACAAAACTGACGTGGACCTTGGAAGCTGTTAAAACTTTGAAAGAACATACCTGGTAAATAGTAGAGAGAGGGGAAAGTAACACAAACACAGGATACACATGTTTTCCGTACGATGAGTAGAACAGACCTTGAAAGACAAGGTTTTTGACATAATCGAAAAACCACTCGCTTTCAGTACATTGCCATAACACAACTGCGTTATTGCCAAGATAAACAGAACACTTACGATTCTTTTAATCTAAACTATGTTATAGAACTTATGGATTCTATTTTTAGGTACAGAACATTCTGTCCAGACATTTATTCACATACGCAGTCAGTCGTTACAAAGGGAATTCAGTTAACAGTTATAGACAATCTTATAAATACTTCTATCGTTAAGTTAAAAAAAATAGTAATAAACTTTTTTGAAGGAAGGTAAATTTCAATTCTGATTTTAAACAAACTCATAGCGAAATATCTTACATTATTTTATTCTTCCAATATCTACAAATATATCATTCTCTGCACATTAATAAGCATAATCCTAACAGTAAACTAGTTTTTAATTGTAGCATACAATTTAAATTTTGATTTTAAACAACGAATCGTGCAATACATTCCATTTCACTTCAGAAGCTCTCACAAATTATTTAAGTTATTTTTTCAAAAAAGTGAGTAATTGATGATAAGGTTGATCGGTTACTTATAATACGCACAATCGTTAATTATATTTGAATGCCTTTAATTTTAATATTTCACAGTTGGTCAGAGAGAAAAAAATCATACAGAAAAAATGCTATTATGTTTGTAAGGAAATATCATTAAAGGAAACAATTTTCAAACTGAAATGTTACATAGTCAATTGTACGAAACAAGTTTTTTTTTGAAAATAAAAATAAAAACTTTCATTAAGTGAATAAGCAACATTTTTAAGAAAATCGTTTGACACTAATAAGATAAAAGTAAGAATGTCTTGTACATCTTGAAGTAATTTTAACCAAATTAATTTAGCATTAACACATTTGGTTTCATTCTCATAAATTCATCTCTTTCATAAATAAAAAGCATAAATCAAACGTGGGGGGGAAAAAATCTTTTCCACTAATGTGGAAAAACCTCCTCTTCCTTTAAAAGAATACAGTGTCTCCAAGCCTCAGAAACAAGATTCAGCTGCAAGAAGCCATCCCTTTAAAAAGTGAACCTAATCCTTTTCTACCTCCAGTAACCGAGAGAGCAAGGCAGCGTTTTCAAGGTTAGATTTCCAACCTCCCCCCTCCCTTCCATCTCTCCTTTATGCTAACGTCTTTCGTTCTTCTCTCTCTCCTGCAAGCACACGTGCCCTCACCTTCTCTCATTTCCACAGAAAGAGATGGAACGAAGCGAATAAAAAGCAGATGATGTCATCCGTAAATGTCATGAAGGCTGATTGGATGAATGCGATCCAGGTAGGCGTGGAAAGGAGGGGAGGGGCTCTTAAAAGCACGTGACCTTGAAACTCTTGTTTCATTCTTCAGAAATCGTAAAATAAAACTAACCCTTTTTTTAATTCTTTCTTTATTCGGGAAAAAAAAATATCGTTATTTTTTATTTCTATAAAAGGTTTATTGCTTTTCTTTCGTTTCACCTTTGATGAAAAAATTTAATGTGTTACTTTCCTGGTGTTTTTATTTTGTCACAAAATATCAAAATGGTAAGAACCAATCACCTCAATGCTATCGTATTATTTCTTACGATTTTTTTTAATTAGGAATACACGATTATATGAAGGGGGAAATAATGTTAATTCACGAATCATTTGAGTAACAACCTTGTTATTTCGGTTTATGAAAGAAACTCATAGGTGGTAATTAGAGTACAATGTATCACAATTAATAATCTACGTAATATGGTGTAATTCCTTATCATTAAATATGATTTTAAAGAGAGAGATAACATGAATGGGTTGAAAAATTTTGATGTAGATTATTCAAATGAAGAAATCACAATTTTTTTTAAAAAAGACTCGTAAGTCATTTATGATATATTTGAATGTCAATTTGATTGTCATTAATTTTTCTTATTTTTATTGCGTACATCTTCAATGAGGAAATTTTTAAAGGGATAATTGTTCAGAGTTTGCATACTTTTAATCATTTAAAAAGTGAAAATAAACAATCAAAATTGCATTTTTGAAACATAATATAATTATTCATTATACAAAATGAAACTTTACGTTTGACTTTTATCAATTCCTTCAAAATTGTAACATTTTTCTCTTCTCTTAAAATCTCCTTTGGGGGAGGGGGAGAGTGAGAGAAATTTTAACAGTAATTTTTGAGTTAAGAAAAAAAAAATTTCTTTCAAATTTAAAGAGGTGGAAAGTATATTCATAAGAATGCAAAATGATTATTTCTTCGGAACAATAGCACAGATTGTTAATAAATATCTTAAAATATTTCAATTGTAAATTATTTCGACCATTAATATTATTCATCACAAACAAAAATATAAAGTAAACTACATCTGCTTTCTTCACATATTCTTACGAACAGAAAATTTAACATGCAATGCACCGATAACTCGACTCAACATCGACAAAAAAAAATTCCTTTACTGAATCACGACTTCTAAAGAAACATTTTCCAGACAATAAACAGATGGCAAATGAATTTTAAGCTTCAATCCGCCATCGCACTCCCAAGAGATAACTTAACTAACCTCGCGTACCTGCGTATGCTAAAACAGCGCCAACTTTTCAAGGAAAAGAAAATATTTTAAAAATAAATCGCAGAAGGGAGTCTGCTAATGCATCAGAAAGAAAAGCAAAACACTCGATTAAATGAAAATAAACGATCATCGTCTTCCACGCTTCTGGAATAGAAACATTAGAAGTTCATTTATTGGGAAAATGACTTTCTCATCTCAATATGAAAACACGGTATTTTAAGAAAACTATTATCTCACTACTCTATCTGGTTTGCATAAGTTAAGCGCATGCTTTCACCTTTTTTCTTTTTTTTTTTTTACTTTTCGTATTCACTTACGAGCCAAAAATGGTCTTTAAATTAAGAAGTTGAATCAAAAGTCACGATGTACAATGTATTGAGTCTTATTTTTCTCAACAAATTACTTCGTATTACGCATTTCCTCCTTGGATTGCTTCATGATTATTTTGCGCACAAGTAATTTAAATATTCATACCATAACTAAAAACTGTAATTTGTAATATTATAATTTTCAAATAATTAATGAATTGTTTTTTGAGATTTTTTTTTACACTACACAGTAAATATGTTACTATTATCTTCCTTTGATATAAATAGTGAAAACAGATACCTAACTAAATACAAGTGTAATGTTATTAATCGAGTTATATCATTCATTTTTTTAAGTTTTCTATGTCAACTTTATTAATGAAATAACATTACAATAAATGCAATGAAAAATTATTCTTATTGTCATTACTTGTAAGCAATTAACTATGAAATAATAAAGTTTAACGCTCCCAAGAAAACACTACACACACAAAAATATAGAATTTTTTTTCACATCTACAAAAAATAAAATGTTTTTAAAGTAAGTATATTTCATTTTCAACTCAAATCATATCTATTTATAAAATGTAGACGAATGTTATGTTTTATCTAAATCTCAAAATATTCAGATATACAACATTCAAAAAATAAAATTGGTTATACAACTAAGGGATGAAAAAGATATTTCATTCCCTGATTAGAGAGGCACACTTGTTTTATCACTTCTATCGTGATAATCAAAGCCAAATAGTTATTATAGTTATTACAAAGATAGTTATTCAAATAGTCAACACATTTGAAGCAAATCTTTTGTAAATATGTGCCAATCCTATTTCGCATATATGCTCCAGTTCTCTTATTATAATTTAATATTGTACACCCATTTTTTTTACCATTTTCGCATACAATATATCGATTGGTGGAGATAAAATGCTGTTGAAAGAGAAAAGAATCGTGAACGAGATGGATCGAGATAGAAAGGTTTCCCAACTTTTTTTCTACACTTGTTCACGGAATAAAGACGGACTTCACACAGATTATCATTATCAACATATAGGAACAATACAAATACTTGACGATCACAATAAAAAATTATACATATTTAGTTCACCTTGAATACCGAATTGACTGGATTGAAAGAGAATGCTCGTATAAGTAAAGATATACATATAAAGAGCAAAAATTTTTAGACAATAATTAAAAAATACACATAACAAGAAATCAAATTGCATTATGTATACATTAATTCGATACCGCCAAAATGATTCAATATTTTCCTTAAAATGAATTTAAGTACCGATTTCATAAAAACTAATTCGTGATCTTACATAATGTTAATCTATAATAACAATTTTTTTTTTCTAAGAAGAGTAAACTGACCATTATATGAATTAAATCATTGGCTCTAAATGCAATGTCCTAGTCTCTCAATTGATAAGTCAAGCATAACATGAACATAATATATTTCGATATTAATTTTTCAGTCGTCAAAATAATAACAAAAGCATGTTCAAGACAAACACTATTCTTCATTTTTAAACAAAAAAAAATTGTTACTTCTACTACTATTTTTTAAATTCTAGAATGTGTTCAATAAATTGTTTATCTTCTACGTTAACAGAACACATCCAAAGACTCTCTTTCATTATAAACCAATAAAAACTTCCTTCAAAAAAAAAATCACCCATAAAAATGCTGGTGATTTTTTCTTAAAACAAATGTAAATTAAAGAGATATACTATTGCGTAATACCTGTAAATAATCTTACCTTTTAGGAGGTTCTTGAGAACGTATAGTGGGTCTGTTGTGAATAGGATGCTCTAAGAAGTGTATAACTTCTAAACCATAACTGAGTGGTAACATAGTCAGTCCACTTAGCGACAGTTAAGCAAATGTTGAATAATTAAGAGAACAACTAACTAACCGACCACACTAATAAGATCTGTTCGAACAGAGTGGAATAGAATATCAAGAAATTGTATAAGTGATGGTAGCACGCGGCCTGTGACAACTGGGAACACCGCGGCTGTTAAATTGGCCCGTCTCGTCTGTTTGATGGTCTCTCGGCATATGAGCGAGGAGCGCAGGCGAGAAATTGGTAGGCTCAGTTAAGTTCAATGACTGATAGGGCCTAGCTTAGCTTTATCTAGCCACGCTTCCACTCGCCAGGGATTCATCGGCACAACCTGTCTCAAATGGAGCAACGCCATCTGGTGGAGATGATGATAAATAACAGTTTTGATAATCAGTTACATTTATGAATATTTTGGTATTTAAAGATAATTATGATAACTAAATGGGTCGCTGTGATTATAATTTCATTAAAATTCACGCATGAAAAGTTGTAGAGTTTACTGAAATCTTATTCTGATATTTTACAATACTGAATTAAAAAAAAATTTGGTGATGAATAATAATTTTAATATTAATATTTTTCTGAATGAATAAAAAAAAAATGTTAGATTAATTCGTAAGAATTGTCATGATATCTAGTTTTTCTATCAGTAAAAAAATAATTTTAAATTAGATCTCTCTTTTAAAGTTCAAAATGCCTTAAAAATATTTTAGCATTCATATGTGGCTTGATATCCATGAGCCACGTAGATTGTGTATGCTGAGATTTGATCCAAGGAACGGTACAAGATTACTCTATAAAAATTCCAAAATATATTTGAAGAATAATATTCCCACAAAGCAAATTTGAACTCAAAAACGTAAATTAATTATTTTTCTCTCAACTTCTGGATCATGATTGCAACACAGCTTTCGCGCTCTAAAAATATAAAATATTATTTACAAAAGCCATTTTCAGAATTTAGGTGAATTAATCCATGTAAAAGGTTTATTCAGTGAGACCGTTTTAGAAAAAGAAGAAGCAGATGTTTATTTACTGTTCTCGTCTCTCCAAAGATTGAGAAACGTACTCTGACCTTTACCTGTGGGGTACAGAAGTATAACATAACACACAAACACAGATTTCATTTTAAAACCGAATAAAACTCAATCCAAATTCTTCACTGGAAATGTTCAAATGAATATGAAGTATGTTAAGTATTCCCAAGAAAAGAAGAATAAGAGATATCCGCTTTCTGGGAGTAGAACACCACCTTCAGCTCATCGATTCAGATTTAGTAGTTGATACTAACAATAAATGGAGGGAAAAAAATAGGCAACTCAAGTCGGTCCTCCACGTGTTTGGGTCACAAGGACGACACAGATCCCGAGGTGATTTCATCTCTCTTCATCTCCCCCAGACAAATGAGCATACAAAAATAAAAATGTGTATAAAATGATTTGGGATGCATAAATGCATCAACTGAACTTTTTTTTTTTATTACTTTAATACTGTTTCCGTATTCTGAAGGTGGCGTTCAAGACAATTCGAATATGTTTGGAATAACAGTAATTTGTTTCCTGTTTGGAAATAAATTGGTACTTCAATCAGTGTAGCTAAAGATGTATGGTAAAAAAAAGAAAAGAAAAGAAAATGTGAAGAACAATTAAGGTTAAGACGAGAAGAATTCATATTTATATATTTTTAGGCTGAATGTAAAATTAAACGAACAATATTGATTTCTTTTTTACTTTATTCAAAAAAAATTAATTTTAACAGGACTTATTTTGATAACATTTTATTTTGAGTCCCAAAATTTTCACTTCAACTGAAGTAACATTCAAATGACCACTAGAACTATGATAAATATACTCACTTTCAATATCTTCAGTTTTTTTTATTTATTTTATAAAAACTCGTATTTATTTTTGTTGTAAAATAATCAAGTTACTATTGTAATAAAATAACAGAAAGGTTATCATCATCAAAGAACATCAAAAACAGAAATACGTACCAAAAGAATTAGCGCAAAAGAAACGATACTAATTTTGTGCTTCCTGAAAACGCAACAATTAGAGCAGGGAAACCACATTTACAGAAACTATATAAATAAAAGTTCTTAAATTGCACATCCAATTCAATATTTCGCCGTAATTTTTATCATCGATAGATAAGAATTAATGCAAAGCTAATAAATAAAAGAAACTGTCATCAAATAGCAACAAATAAAAGGTTATTTTACAAGGTTCATAGGCGAAGAACTGATGTTGCTTTCAAAGTTTATTTTTCCACCAATAAATCTAATCCTTAAATACAGAATTCTTCCATTTGCTTTCCTTTACTTATTTAGCTACATTTATCATTCACTAGGAGGGGGAAAAAATAATCAGAATTAATATTTTTTTTTTTTTTTTTTTAACATTTTTAAGTTATGAATTGTTTATCGTGTATCAGCTAAAACGATAAATAAATGGAAACTATACAAAACACAATCATAAAAGTCTGTCAGTCCCCATTTGATACTTTACTCTTTTTTTTACATCACCCTTTTAACTTCTTTAAGCTACTCCAAATAGAAAGGGTTTTTTTTATCTCAAAAACCACAAACTTCTATGCTAACATTTCTTTTCAACCCCAAGAAAAAATTTTTGTTATCATGAAAGAAATCTTCAAAGAGATCAAGCAGGGAGAGGAGGAGAAAAATAAGAAGAAAGATAGAAAAAAGAAATAGGGGGAAAGGGGGGATTAAATTAATTTTTAAACACAAGAATACACCTTTTTGTCCCTTCGAAATTGGAAAGAGTCACACCACAAGAGCACTACTAACCCACCTTTTTTTTTCTAGAAAAAAAAAGGGGGGAAGCTATTCATACAGCTCTTGATATTTATAGCCCTTTAAAGCACAGGTGGTAGGGTTAATTTGTAAAGGGCAAGGGAAAAAGGGTTCTCACGGTAAAGGGGGGGGAAGAGATTCTAAAATAAAAAAAAATGCCTTTAACACACTAACCAAAAGGCTTAGATTCTCTCCCTTGTTTAAAAATCCCCCCCCCCAAAAGAACAGTTGTACAAAAAAAAAAGGGTTAAGAGTTAACGTAACTTTTTCCCCTCGCTTCATGCTAAGCAGATTTTATGACCTTGTGGCTTACTTTTATTTTATGTTATTGCTTTAAATGTTTTGTTAAAGCATTTAAAGGATTTTTTTTTTACTTGCTTAGTGATGAACATACTCCTGGATATTATTTTTCTTTCTTTTTTATCTAACAGGTTAAGGTTTCCCCCTTCCTGTAATGTTTCATGTATCTAGCTCGCCAAGTATACAATTATTTAAATAATAATGTCTTCCAGTCTCTTTTCCCTAAAGATACATATTAACAGAATTTTTGAATCCGATTATCAATCAAATCTGATTACGCTTATGAAACAAAACTACCATTTCAACAATCAGAAGGGGAAGATTAAAATACATTTCAGATATTTCATATTTATTGTACTTTGATGCTAATCAATTTTTTCTCTCAATCTCAATCAATACTCAATCAATTTACGTAAAATATAATTCCAAATATTAAATAAGTGATAAAGCAGTACATTTAGCTAAAAATATACAATACAATTTTGCAGATTTCAACATGAAATGTAATTTAATCCATGCTATATATTATTACTATTATTCTACAATGTTTGGTGGCCATAATTATGGTTGTGCTCATTTGGTGGCCATGATCACCTAATGATCATGGTCGCAGACTCACAGTCAGCGGTTTTCGTCGAGTCATGGGCTCGAGCGTTAATGCCACTACAGCACCATCGTGCAACCAGAGCTAATGCATGTTAAATCTGTCGAGACTCAAAGTCCTCCTGATGGCGAGACGTGGAAGTTAGGAGAAGAGGTACTAGCTCTGGTGACGTCCTCGTCACTTGACCGAGGCTTAAAATTACGAGATCCGTCACTTTTCACTCTCGTGTTCCTTCCAGTGCGACGTTAATAAAACCAATCAATCAACCACAATGATTGAATTCTTTTATGTCGAATGTGTTTCGTACACATCTTATTTCAAGAACAGAACAGCAAAGCCTTATAGCATACCTCTCATGATGCATAAAGTACTCTTTAGATAATTTTTTAAGAAATGTGATGACAAAATTCAAAATTGCCGCCCAATTGCCAATTTATATATATATATATATATATATATATATATATATTCTTTTTTGGCCCAATGTAATTTCTTTGCTTCATCCGGATTTTTTTTTTTTCCCCGCTTGATCATCGGTGATCACGCTACGATTTTTCCAAATGTTTGAAACTACATTTTGATAAGGAAAATCGTTTTCATATCCCGATTGACTAACTTCATCCTCTATACGTTTGATTTTTATTTTAACCCCTCTTAAAAATGCCTACGGAATTCACCCTTTTTACTAATTTTTTCTGGACACTACTGGCAAAATGTCTTTTCAGTCGGTAAGGAACCAACCATGAAAGGTGGGAGCGATCAGACAACAGCTCTATGGTGCATTCCATTATTGTTCTGATTTTTCAAGAGATGTTCTGAAGAGAGCGGCTTATGTAGAGGATAAGTGGATGCTGAGAAGAAAGAAAGAGTTGGATTTGAGACGGAATTTTGGAATGCTGTCTTTCAGGAGATCCTCATATGTATGTAAAAAATTATCTTTGAAAAGCTAGGGAAAAAAATCTGTGGAAGAGAAATTGCAATTCACACACCAATGAGCGGACTTTTATTTTCTCAAAAGTTTTTTTTAAAAGTGCTTAAAATAACATTAGTTAAATAGGAATTCACTGTAACTATAGTTCACTATATAACGGATCACTCTAAAGAGATTTGACTGGATAAATTTTCTGATAAGAAATTAATTAATTTCTTGTAAAAAAAATCAAACAAAATGCGTACATTTTTCACCTTAAAAATAACATTTCCCATTAAAATTTTCTATTATATATATATATATATATATATATATATATATAAGGGAGAGTTATAACACATATATTGTAGAGTATAAACGATATACTTATGTTAAAATTTCGAAAGTAAAGGTAAGCTTCAGTTAAAAACAGCTTTACTATTGTCCACCCACTACGTATTCATTGAAAGCTAAAACAAAACATGATGACGAAACTAAATGTCAAACTTCCAAGCGATGTACATCATTCAAAGTCAAACAAGAACAAAGCAAAGACGAAATAGTCTGTGCACGCATATGTAACGAAGGAAACTGCAGTGCAGCGGTACTTCAGTATTAGTTCAAACACAATTTCCTTTCTCTTATTTTTATGGTCCGAGCTCTTGTTTTCCTTCTTTTATTTCACTTCTACTTTCAATAGTCACACATTCTGTTTGTTCAAAGTTCTATTGAGTTTGTTCAGACGAACTAATTAAAGTTGCGCAAATGTTTAAGTCTTGACCTTGAATTGACTAATGAAAGGATCTTAACCTCTAGAATGTGACGCGAGTGAAGGAATTTTGAATTTAAGCCGACGAAGGGCTTTTATATTTGAATTATTTAAATTATTTCAAAGGGGAGAAAAAGATGTCTTAGAAAAAAGTTAAATAAACTTGTTCTTCTGAAACTCGACGAGAATATTGAGCAAGATCATATTAAATTAATGAATTATGTAACTGTATTCGGGAAGCTTTTGAAGATCTTATCTAATAGTTTCTGATACAATAAAAAAGTGAGAAATTCTGATAACATGCTCTAGAGCTTTCCTACTATTTTTTTCGGATTATTTTTTGAGTTTTTTTATGCAGCAGCTTAGGGATGTATTAAAAAGAATCAAGAATTCCAGAGCTTGATTTAAATAACAAGTAAGTTGTACATCTAAAGTAAGATAATTTGAAATTTGATTTTTTTTTTTATTTCATTAATCTTTCGTTCACTTTAAAAACAAAGGGAACAAATGTAATATTTTACATTTTCTGATTTTAAATCTTTCCTCCATTTCCAATTTTATACTTTTTTTCATAACTTTTTGAGTCACCTTGATGCATCATTCGTCACGAGCTAAGCCAAGGCTGTTTCCTTAAAATTGCAGTTACTTAATAGTGAGAAAACAAAAATGCTGCATACCAATTAACAATTAATGGTGTCAAATTATAAGTTATTCCTTAAATCATAATATTTTAGAAAGAAAGCAAAAATACTTAATATAGTTAAATGACGTATTTTTCTAAATTAATAAATTTAGATAAATACATAATTTTTAACTTGGAATTTTCCTAATTCTACTTTACAATAAAAGAAAAAAATACGACAAATAGTTAAGGTTCTAAATAACTACAAATATTTATCTGCGTAAATGCATATGGATGTGTCAAAATAAATGAAGCTTAAAGAGTAAATCCATCTTTAAAAAAGAAAAGTGGACCTAAAATAATCAATATTATGCTAAAGGAATATAAATTTCATAACGTATTAACTAATTGGTAATCGCCCAATGAAAGAATATTTCCTTGTGTATTACAATGTTTTAACAAAAATAATACTGCAATAAATACAGAGCTCTAACAGTGAAAACAAATTGTCTACCCTGCTACAGATTCCAAGGGTTAAAAAAAACATTGAGAAACTGCTGTGTTAGTTAATTGAAATTCATTCCAATCTTGACACCAATATTGCCATTCAATGAATCAGTTAAAAGATCTAATTTTTTAAAAGTATGAAAAATGCGTTTGAAAAAGCTTAGAACTAAACGTTTTTCTTTATCTAGTATCTGTAGAATGTAGCAGTCGTCCGTTTCCACAATGAGTTTTCAGTCCTTTCTTTTTTATATTCACTCTATAAAACAAAACAAAAAAAATCCCACACACTTAACGCATGGAGCAATATCAAGGAAAATGGAGAAGCAAGGAGACGATTCTCAACAATCGGTGTCCATATGGTGCATTTTATATGCATTTCTGATCTAATAGAACTCTGAATGACCTATACGATATCCATAGCATGCACCACCATTTTTCCTCTTCCGGATACAAAATTGTCCAATGGAAAAAAATTACAAAACAAAAGGTGGGGAAAAAAAGGAATTAACTATATCATACATTGGCAAACGACACCCGGTTCCTTTATTTTTTAAAATGAATTTTATTTTGCTTGTGGAAAAGAAGAAAACTGAAAATCTGTTGTTTGCGTTAGGGTTTAGAGTTTTGAAAATAAACGAAAGAGTTAATAAATTTTTCTTTACGAATAATTTAATACTTATTCTAAGATGGTTTATACAGAACACAAAGTTTTTTTTTAGATATTGGGAACTTTAATATTGCAACAATATTTCATCTTGTATTAATACTCAGAATTAAAATTTCAATTTTTTCTTAAAAAAAGTTCAATTTTAAATTGAATATATATATAAAAACAATTATTTCTTAAAATTACAGCTTTCTTGAATCAGCTAGTTCTTTTTAATTTTGTTTCTACTAGTTTCTAATAATTTTTTTCGATTTAATTTGACATCTGTTTAAAAAAACTGTTTATTAAGGAAAAACGTTTACTGACAGTGTTGTAGAAGCAAGATTATAGAAAAGTCTTTTATTGTATTTATATATTCACATCTAGTTCACTTATTTCATTATTGGCATTATATTAGATAATTGCACTGAAAACAGAATTTGAATGTACATCAGAATATACCTTTGCTGTACATTCTTCTATTTGGTCATATAACATTATATAATGCTGCATTTTGAACATTCACTATGTTAAAAGTAGAATAACTCCAATGTTTTGTGTGTACAATTTTTGTGTGCATTGTTATTTGACATTCTAAATCTTCACGCGAAAGTTTCTTTATATTTGTGTTGACAATTCTGATGAAAAGGAAAATATATTAACATTAAGACATATTTTTTTTAAAAAAAAGTTTTCTAAAAAAATTAATTTAATAACAATTATGAATACATATCATCAATTTAATAACTTTAAATTCATGCACTTCAAGTAATAATAGCAGGCAATGCAATGATTAAATATTTTAAAAGGTAAAAATAATAATACAAAAATATTTCTATTCAATTAATTCATTCTAAGCTAAAAAAAAAATTATAAATCTGATCTGCATCACATGTTCAAAACATATACGCGGGAAGTAAAGTTTCTTGTATGAAAGCGTATGAACTGCCCCTTCCCCTTTTATACCTCCTCTACAAATTTTTTTTCACAACTCAATAACGCCTTTAACCCCTTGAATCCTGAGTGCACATAACTATGCATTAGTTATGCCCGTTCGTTGTTTATGCCAGACTTTCTGAAAAACGGAAGTTTTAAAGCAGATTTTTTTTTTTTTTTTTTACTGCTTCTTCAACGTACGTTCCTTCAAGCTCGCCTGAGTTTTGTTTTAAATTTATCTAAAGTCTAGCATTGCGGGGTGAAGGAGGGGCTTTCCCTTCGGGGAAACCCTGTGGAAGGAGGGGAAGGAATAATACCCATCCCTCGGAAGCGAAACTAAGGGTCTAATTTTGAAAGGAATTTATTTTTTCTCTTGCATCTAGGATGGGGTGTCTTGGCCTTTTCATACGTTGTGCTTTTAGTTTTTAGTTCTATAGTTAGGTGAAGGTTGCTTGTTAAGATTAAAACAGAACGCTCTTCTATTTATTTCTGAGGGAATTAAGAGTTGGAAAATAAGTTTGAAATCTTTTTTTACGTGTTTTAAAATATACCTTAAATGAAAGATATTGTTGGGTTGCAACTTATTAAAAATATGATTTAATTACTTGGAAAAAGTTGTTCTATAAAAATCTTTCCTTTGAAATCGAAGAATAGAGTAACATAAAATAAGACGGAATACGCTTGTAATCTAATAAATGCCATAACTATATAAATTCATTGATCATATATTTTGAAAATTGTGTTATATCCACAGAGAATTTTCGATTATATAAATTGAAAAAAATACATTTCAAAGAAGAAATTATTTATTTTGAATAAAAGAAAATTGTAAAAAATGAAAAAAAAGAAATTTTCAAAACGCTTGATGCACATAAAATTTAAAAAAGGGTTAAATTTTGCTCTCAGAGAAAAGATCATTCCTGCAAATAAACATTAATACATCACTTACAGTCTGATGTAATGGGTCGGTATAAACTATCATGAAAATATTTAATCAATAACTAAAGCAAGACATCCAATACATTGCTTCCTCCATCTATAAATATTCATCTCGTGGAAAAAATATATTGAAATGTGCTAAATATGATAAACAAATATAATCCATAACTGTTTTTTTAATATGAGTTAAAATCAACCGAGTTTCATAGTTTCTTAAAATTATTTTCGACATCCATTTTTTTTGTTTGGTTTTATTAACATCGCACTAGAAGCAACATGAGGGCTATTGATGACGGGCCTACTAATTTTGAACCTCGGTCAAGTGACGAGGACGACACCTGAGCTGCCATCCCATCTCCTAAGTTCCATACCTCGCCATTGGGAGGACTTTCAACCACGACCAATTTATCGTGCATCAGCCTTGGCTACACGACGGGTCTACCGTGTCATCAAGGCTCGAACCCATGACACAACGAAAACCACCGGCCGCGAGTCCGCAACCATGACCACTAAGCTACCGCGGCCTTCAATTTTTTGGAAAAGCATTTCCAGTATAATTTCCTTTTAACTAACTTTGCGTTTTGGGCAATAGCAACTTTGTAACACATATACGAAAAGAAACTATAATAGACAGATAAAGAATTTTCACCTCGAAGTTTTGTAACTAAAAATAAATTCAAATTATTCAAAATTAATATATATATATATAAAATATTTGAAAACTAAAAAATAATTAGCAGAATTGAATGGTTCAAAAGAAACTGTCCCTTGTAGAAAAGAACTATATTTATCATAACCGTGGAGGTAAGACAAGAAAAATTCATCAAGTTACTGATGAATGCCATACCAAAAACAATGAGACATACGCCTGGAGAATTTCAACACGACGAAAGGGTTTACCCTCCACCTTTTCGGTTGAAACACAAACAACTTAAAATGCTATCCATTAAGCCCTAACGATCAGCCTGTCCAACCAGGAAAATATTTTTAAAAGGTGAAGGGTGCCGTTACTCGGAAGCGGTGAATTTTCCCTGGTCCGTTACAAACAACCCCCTATCAGCACACCCAGGTCTCCCCCCCCCCCTTCTTTTTCATACACAAACACTCTGGCTTTTGGTTTGAAGGGCTTGTTTACGAGAAGTGAAACACCATTAAAAATAACATAGAAAAGGTCAACGAACTTGGAAGCTAACTTCCTCCAATTATCCGATTTTACACGATGCACACATATACAAATATTTACGAATGTGAGCACATATTTTGTTTCGACCAGTTTGTATTTTCCTTTACTGCGATAACAGTAATAGAATATTACTCAGGGAAGAACAGACCCGCCGGTGCACATATTAACGAGAAAAATCCATTCACTGGGTCGATGACCTCAAACGAATGCTACTTTGAGCCCACGAGAAGAATTAAAATCAGATAGACTACTCTAGAGAACCAGTACAAAACAACAGGAAAAATAAATAAATTACTTGTAATGTATGCTAATAGCTGTGGCATTTCCCCACAAACTTACAAGGATTAAGCCCTTTTCGCTGAGTAAACATTTTAGCTTAATATATACAAAGTAACAAAGCGGAGGATTTTTCTATAATAAAACATCGTAGACAAGCAATATTTAAATAAAACAAAGAAACGGCACATTTTATGGGTTATACAAGTAATAAAATTATATTTTCCATCCTTCTCCAACGAGTTGCCGTTTACCCAGATGAATCTCGTTATTTTCTTAAGTGAAATAATTTACTGTGTATTCAAGGTCGTTACTTAAAATTCAATACATAATACCAGCAATCGAACAAAATATGTAATACTGTTAAAAGAAGAAAAAAAAAATGTTTCATGTAAAAATAACTCTTGCATATATGGAGCATAATAATTTGAAACAAGATATTTCCTTCACTAAACTCATTTACACATTTGTACTAAAAATATATAATCAAATCTTCAAGGGGAAAACTGTTTAAAAAAGACTTATATCAAATGTGTATTGTTTAAAACTGCGTATGGTTATTAAAATGTACCCGTTCGAGTTTCACAAAATACAATTAAATTACTCCTGTCGCATTAACATTCTCGTAACATGTACCACGCTTACCCCCTTAAAACTAATAAACTATCTTTTTATCACCATCCAATATATTTTTTTGCTCTCCAATTATTGTAATATTATGATTGAGTACTATCGTGCAACACAACACCGCAGAGAAAATAAAAATGAATTCCTATCTTTAATAATAAAATATAATTACAAATTTAAAAATA